>CM022945.1:75550980-75748700 GCA_012931725.1 Litsea cubeba
AGCTGGGATCCTGGGATCACATCTAAGATTTAAATTTCTTAAACTAACTATTCCACCTTATATTAGTTTCAGTCAAATCTAGTTTTGACAGCTTTAATGGCAATATGTATAGAATTTCTTTTCCTCTGCTATGCAAATTTTATATTTGAATTGGATTGTCATTAAAAAAAATATAAATAACTGTTAAGTTTTGTTATCTATTTTTTCTGTTAAGTCTTTTATCTATTTTTTCTAACATTCTTAAAATTATAGGAAACATGCTCTCTTAAGTTATTGCGTTGACTGACTTGACTCTCCAAGTCAAGGTTTTAGTGTGGGACGAGTTAAGTCTGAATCACGAGTTTTTCATCCTTAATTAATTTGTCAGTTACCCAATTCAATAATTCACTTTTATTAACCAGTATCATGTGTATGCAACAACTCAAAAAAGAGATTTTCAATATAATCGACAAAAATCTTCTAAAACTGTCATAATCAAAGTAATGTTTAATGAAGGACTTTCAATTGGAATTTATTAAAATGTAGCAGGATTCCAAATGAAAATATTTTATAAAAAATTTACATGAAACAAGTGGAAAGAAGAAACTAATAAAAGTATTATAGGTTTTCTTCTTTTATAACGGAGGGTGTCCCAATCCTTTTGGGCCAGAATAATCCCTACAGCCCAGAGGGAGCCGGGTAAATTCCATATGACCCAGTGTGGTATTGCAATTTCGAAATCTAACCCTATAAAAGCATTATAGAGTTAGATAAAACGAAAATCAATAAAAAAAAAAAGAGAATTACAAAGAGAAAAGGCTGAGATTTTTTGAAAGATTTCAACGAATTGAAAGAATAAAGACAATCTAAGACAATCACATGACAATAAAGATAAATATATAAAGGTGGTAGTAGTTCTCATCTGACCTACAAAAGAAAATGGTAGGAAAGGAAGAAATATTTCTAATCTTATTTATTTAATTTTCTCCAATATTTAAAAAAAAAACTTCTCATTGATGAAAAAATGTTTCACAAGTTGGAATGAGAAAAGAACATCAATACTTTATTATAATCTCCCCATCAATACTTTCTTATAATATCTCGTTCATTTGTAATTGTTTCACCATAACAAATATATGTTACATCTAATACATATGCATTGTCTTTTCTTTTGAAATAATTTCTTTGATTAATAGAATAATTGTATATCATTAATTTTAAACTCCTAGAACCCATCGAAGAAACTACAAACTAGCTTATACGGCCTTTTAGACTTTTCAAAAAACATAATCTGAAAAAATAACTTATAAGAAGTTCAACCAAACACACCCCTGTTACCTTTTCTTTTGTCTTTTATTTTAATACTTTTTCTTTGTTTGAAAGTTCATCTTTCATTTATTTCATTAATGTTATTATGAAATATATTGTAAAATGCGTTGTTTAGTAAAATAAAATCTGAAAAAAATTACTCATTTAATACAACCATTTCCTCTCTCTATCTTATTTTTTAATATTTTTTTATTTTAAAATACTCTCTCTATCTTTTAATTATAACATGTTATTAACTCTGTTTCTTGTGCATATAGCCTCCGTTACTTGGCATACTTAGCATGAGCATCTTTTTGCTGGTGATTAAATAAAGATAAATAGACTTATAGGCAATTAGATTTATAGAAATTTGATTGAGAAACAACCATGGTATGTGGGACCACCACACGCTATGGTGCCCGGATACAGCATGGATATGATAGGGACACGGCATGGATATGGAAGGAACACGGATTTTACACCCATTTTGAAGTATCCATGCAACTCCGCCTATGTTGGGGTATCCTTGACATAGCCGGTCCCAAGCCCGGACAAAGGAGGAGGGTTGTGCGTTAGGTAGCCGACAGCCAGCACAATACTCAGTTGGATTTCTTTATGGATTTGAGATCTAATGAAATTTCGTGGGGGCGTCCCCTACTTAGCGACGCGCTGTATGGTCCGGGTACAGTGATAAGTGAGCAAGGACCGCTGCATCGACGCCCGGGTGCAGTGCTAAATAGGCAAGGGTCCTCACACTTTATTGGATGAGTGGGGGGGGGGGGGGGGGGGGTAATGAAGCTAGTCCAAAATAGAAGGCTGGAATTGGGTACTTGGAACATTAGGAGCCTAACTGGAAAACTTATAGAAGTGGTGGATACAATGGAAAGGAGACGAATCACAATTGCTTGCTTGCAAGAGACAAGATGGGTGGGACACAGAGCTAAAGAGATTGAGAGGACTGGGTATAAGTTATGGTATACGGGACTTAATAGATCGATGAATGAGGTCGGCATAGTGGTAAACAAGGGCTTAAAGGAAGATGTAGTTAATGTAAAGCGCTATGGAGAGAGGATTATTACAATTAAGTTAGTGTTAGGAGAAGAGATAGTGAACGTAATTAGTGCTTATGCCCTCCAGGTGGGCTTAAGAGATGGACATAAGGAGGGAAGACTTAGAAGGAGTGCTACTAGAGATACCCCAAGGAGAGATGGTCTTCATAGGAGGAGATTTGAACGGTCATGTAGGATGCGACGTAGATGGATACATAGGAGTACACGAGGGACATGGGTACGGTAATAGAAATGAAGAAGGGAATGATATCTTGGAGTTTGCAGTGGCTTATGATCTCATGGTAACTAACACTTTTTTTAGGAAGAGATAGGAGCATTTGGTGACTTATAAGAGTGGCTTATCGATGACACAAATTGACTTCTTCTTAACTAGGGAAAGAGACCACTTAGCTTGTGAAGATTGCAAGGTTATACTGGGGGAGAGCTTGACTTCACAACATAGGTTGTTGATCATAGATGTGCAACTACAAAGGTAGACTAGAAAAAAGAAGTTGTATAGATGCTCAAGGACTAAATGGTGGAACCTGAAAGGTGATAAGCAACTAGTTTTAAGGGAAAGAGTAGCAGAGGAAGACGTTTGGGCGATAGATGAGAGTGCAAATAATATGTGGGATAAGGTAGCAGAGTGTATTAGGAGGGTAGAGAAAGAAGTCTTAGGAGAATCCAAAGGGGGTGCTCCGGTACAGAAAGAGGCATGGTGGTGGAGCGAAGCCGTCCAAGACAAGATAAGAGTTAAAAGAGAGTGCTTTAAAACTTGGCAAAAGGATCGAAATGAAGCGAACTTGGAGAGGTATAAAGAAGCAAAAAGAGAAACCAAAAATGCAGTTAGTGAGGCCAATGCAAAAGCATTTGAGGAGCTATATAGGCGACTTGACACTAAGGAAGACGAAAGAGAGATATTCAAACTTGCTAAAACCAGAGATCGGCGGACCAATGACTTAAACCAAGTTAAATGCATTAAGGATGATGATGAAAATGTATTAGTAAAGGAAGAGGAGATAAATGAGCATTGGAAGAGTTACTTCTACAAGTTATTTAACGAAAGCAATAGTGGTGACATACAATTGGGGCAGCTTACCATTTCTAGAGAAGAAGCAAATCATATGTTCTATAGGAGAATCAGTAGGGAAGAAGTTAAAGAAGTATTGAAAATAATGAAGAATGGGAAAGCGGTTGGGCCAGATGGTATCCCTATTGAGGTCTGGAGGTGCTTGGGGGAGGATGGCATTAGTTGGTTGACAAAGCTTTTTAATGTAGTGCTAAAGAACAAGAAGATGCCTAATGCATGGAGGAAAAGTATTCTTATAGCCAAATACAAGAACAAATGAGATATTCAGAACTGTGCGAACTACCGCGGAATTAAATTGATGAGCCATACGATGAAATTATGGGAGAGAGTTATTGAGAGAAGACTAAGAAGAACAACAAACGTTTCAGAGAATCAATTTGGTTTCATGCCTGAGAGATCAACTATGGAGGCTATCTTTCTCCTGAGGAGGTTAATGGAACAATATAGAGAAGGTCAGAGAGATTTACATATGGTGTTCATTGACTTGGAGAAAGCCTATGACCGGGTTCCTAGGGAGATTCTTTGGAGAGTTCTGGAAAAGAAAAGAGTGTGTGTCGCATATATTGAGGCGATAAAGGATATGTATGATAGAGTCGTGACATCTATAAGGACGACTGGCGGTGAAACTAAGGAGTTTCCTATCACGATTGGTCTACATCAAGGCTCAGCGTTAAGCCCGTACTTGTTTGCCCTAGTTATGGATGAGATTACAAAACATATCCAGGATGAGGTGCCGTGGAGTATGCTATTTGCAGATGACATTGTTTTAGTGGATGAGACGAGAGAATGAGTGAATGCTAAACTAGAATTGTGGCGGAAAACATTAGAGACAAAAGGGTTTAGGCTAAGTCGATGCAAAACGCAATATATGGAATGCAAGTTTAGGCAAAGTAGGCACCTGGTAACATAGAAGTAAGTTTGGGCACACAAAAAATTGTAGAGAAAGAAAACTTTAGGTACTTTGGATCTATGGTGCAACAGGATGGAGGGATTGATACTGATGTAAGTCACAGGATTCAGACCAGATGGACCAAATGGAGGATTGCTTTGGGATCTTGTGTGATCGGAAAGTCCTCCTCAAGGTTAAAGGAAAGTATTATAAGGTGGCGGTACGACCAGCGTGGTTATATGGATCAGAGTGTTGGGCAGTAAAGCATAATCATGTCAAGAAGATCGAAGTTGCGGAGATAAAAATGCTAAGATGGATGTGCGGGATCACAAGGAGAGAGAGGATTAGGAATGAGGAGATTAGGGGCAAAGTAGGAATAACACCGATTGGAGATAAATGAGAGAAAATTGACTGAGATGGTTCGGCCATGTTAGAAGGCATCCAACGGAGGCACCTGTTAAAAGGTGTGAAAGCATTGAGATTGCCAGGAGTAGGAGAGGGAGACCCAAGAGAAGTTGGAAAGAAACTATTAAACATGACCTTGCCTACATGGATCTAACGGAGGACATGGCCCTAAACAGATTTGATTGGCGTCGTCAAATCTATATAGCCGACCCCACCTAGTGGGAAAAGGCTTGGTTTGGTTTGGTTTGAAGTATCCATGCATCATAGACCACATGTGACCTTGTACGAGCCCCAACAGTCTCAACAGCTCATTGACGCAGTCAAACCTGCTTAATCACATAAGGGTATAGAAGTTGCTTACCAGTTTTACCTTAAACAAATTCCATTGACATACAAAAATAGATTGAAATCAATCAGCTTATTGGTTGTCATCATTTATAGTGTCGATTGTTCATCATTACTCATTACCGAGAAAAGATTGAACTCGGGGTCGAGATTGCAAAACCGTAAGTGTGAGATTAAAAAAAAATTAAGAAAACCTTTGTCTTGAATTTGAGGAGAGAAAAAGTTCTAGATCTTGATTTGTTACCAATCTCTTTATACAATTAAGTATTGTTTGCTTGGTTGCTTGGTCAGTTGAAGATTTTAAATTTCAGTGTTGGTTAGGACTCGGATGAATCAGGTCAACCCGTGTTAGCCCGTGTTGGTTCATTCCAGACTACGACGACCTAGCCCACAACCAGTATAATATTATTCACTTTGGCCCATAGGTCTCATGACTTTAAAAATGCATTATACCTGGTTAAGGGCAGGTTGCCTTCTAAAACCCAAGGTCGAAAAACGTGCAGCCTAGCTTGGGGACCCTTGGGGTCTCACAAAGGCTAGCAAGAGTTTTTTCAAAAAATTTAAAAAGCTAAAAATATTTTTTTTAAATAATAAAAATATCCAAATCTAGCTATTTAAGTAGGGGATTTGATCTAGTGACAACTGTTCTCACGGAGTCGCCGTGAGAACTTTTTTGTAGTGCCCATTGGAGGTCTCATTTTGGGATGGGACTGATAGGGATTGAAATATCTATATGGGACCACCATGAATATCAATTTTGGCCCCAATTCCATGCTCCCAACCCCTTCATCCATGACCGACAAGCCTAGTTCATTCATATGGATATATAGTCGATCCAACAGTCCAATTCATTCACATTGGTACCAAACCTTGGAGCGTGTGACTATCAAGGGGGTCCCTATCTATTGCAATATTTGGATTGGGTGATAGGTGGGCTCCACCCATAGTTCTCACGGTTTGAACCGTGAAAACAGTTCTCACCTGATCATTTCCCTTTAAGTAGTATCCAAATTATCAAGACTACCTAAACCCAATTGGATTTTTTTTTTTAGATTGGGTTAGTGTTACCATCATGTAAGACAATACTATAATGTAAAAATGTATATGGGACCTTCACTTCCGTAGGATTTGAATTACTAGGGTTCGATCTTCCCTTGATTCAATTTCTAATAAAGGGAAGGTTATTGGATCATCATTTTTTTTTAATATCCACCTACAATTCTTCATTTTTCAACCACTTGAAGAAATACAGAGTTATAATTCCTAGGAATTTAATTACATGAAACAAACAGCAACTCTGGATTTGGGTAGACAGTTCTAACCCAACTAATATATATATATATATATATATATATATTGGGCTTTGGATTGAAGGCATTCTTGCTGTTTGGGTTGACAGCGCATCCAACTTGACCCAACCCAATTAATTGCACTATGATCCACAAACCCAAACCTGACCTGACCTGTTAATTAAGGGTTTGGATTGAGATTTTCAAAACAAATAATAAATGGGTCAGATTCAGATTGAGACTTTACTTTGTTCCCTTGGTGCTCAACCCAATCCGAACCGACCCCAACCCAACTCATTGCCACCCATACTCTTTAACGCTAGTGCAAAATGTACACCTTATAGGAAGTAGATGTAAATCTTTTTCTGTGTTTCATGTCTATCACATTTGATTTGCAAATACACAGGACACTCCCCTAATATTATTTCTAGACAAACACTGATCACTACATTTCATCTGAGACAGCCTCTGAAAGAGGCTGCTACTTAATCAAATCAAAAGTTGAAAGTGCATGGAAAGCCATATAACCAAATAAACAAACAAATACCAACTTTCATGGCTCAAAAACCATGTTCTCTGCCTCTCGCTTTACAGACTCGAACAGCACGGAAGATAGATAACGCTCGCCAAAACTGGGGAAGACCACCTGTAGACAGAATAAGCACAATACAGAGGCAGTAATTAACCAGAGCTACACAATAAAAGGATGGGCCAGAAAAATGATAAGAGAGTTGATAGAACAATATCTGAACACATGGACAAAATCAGCAATCCGCAAATATACCCACAACATCTCATAGGTTATGCTCGTGGTAGTGGGACTAGGAACGATTGCATGCTAAACCAATAGATGTTTCTGTTCTCTGTATGAGGTAGCAGTAGTTTGTATCTCTGTATTTGAAGGTTAATTCATGTATGTGCATCTTCACTCCTTTATCAAACCCAGGAAAAAACCCTCCTTGCATCTCAATACTGATTCATTTGCTATGACCCTAGTTCCTCCAAAGTACACTAGAAATTTCATTCCGCGAGTCTTTGGCCAGTCCACTCCCAGTCTTACACCAGCCCTCCTCACTCCACGCTAGGGACCTCACTTTCTGAGGCACAGAACATGCTGGAGGAATAATAAAATGCCTCAAAGTGAACTATCAAGTATAAAGCGAAATATAGCCTGAAGTAACTCACCATTATTACTCATCTACTCTCAATTAGACTTGGAAACCAATGTTGGTGAGGCACACATTTGATGCAAATCAGGAATCACTAAATGACTAAGCCCTAACCAGCCTGGACCACACTCAACCTCACCGAAAGATGCAGCACTATGTTTATACGCTTTGATATACTTCCATTCCAAAATTGACACCTCCTTGAATGTCAATAGATAAAACTCCTCCAACTTGGGGAAGAATCTCCAGTAAGTGCAATCGAAATCAAATCCTTCATTCAGAATTAGGATTTCACATCAAAAAGTACACAGACAATGGATCCTATGCAAATTACAAAGACTCTCACACAAAGCAAAATGGTAGCAGGGAAAAAATAGAGCATGAAATCCATGCATGAGAAGTCATTGTATGACAGAAGGAGAAGAAAATACCCCAAACTTAATGAAATAAAGATAGACACATTCCATGACAAAAACAATCCAACCTATCATTGTTTTGGTATGTTTTATCTTGATCCTTCATAACCCTAGCAGAAGGAATAATCCCAATATGCCCTTAAGGCATCCTATCAGAACCAAGCAGAAAAATATCTCAAAATTGTAACTTCATGTTACCGTCTTAGAAAGTGGGACCCATAACTACTTCATTACTAGTTAGAATCGCACAAACTTGGGCTTAGATAATTGAATAACCAATCAAAGACACCATATTTCATGTAACGTAATTTGCAAGTTATGGGCTCTACTTTAAAAACAAAAAACTACACTAATAGTGCCACTTTGCACAATGACCATTAGCTTTTCACCAAGTTACATATTTGCACCAATCATTAAGCAGGTGGAAAAGAAAACGGGGGAAAATTGAACTGGTAACAGACAAACACTCAGTTCTCCTGATCATGTTCGGTCTAGGTCCATGGTGACCAAACACTCAGTTCTCCTGATCATGTTCGGTCTAGGTCCATGGTGACCAGGACCCGTTAAATGTCCATCAAACTCTGATGGACCCAAGTAGACCTGGACATGGCACGAAGGCCCAAGTAGACCTGGACATGGCACGAAGGCCGACTCAAACCTCCATGATTTAAGGAAAAAATACACCAGCGGGGCTCAAACATTTGACCTTAACAAAGCAACAGCTCAACTACTTGAGCTCCTCCAACTAAAAAAAAAAAAAAAAAAAAACCCTACTTGAGATCCATTAGCTTTAAGATTCAAGTCAACAACTAGATAAAAATAATATTAAGACGCAATTTATTAATAATACTTATATATAATACTTTGTGTGTGTGTGCTCTTGTGCAGGTGTGACGCACCTACTATGAAAGACAACTTGTGGGACCCAAAGTGGGCCCCACCAATCATGGAGGAGGTGAGGGATCAAAAGATCTGTATGTGACCCACCTATATGCAAAATTTCAAGTCCATTAGATAATCCTAACCCCTTGATCCATGGCCCTAAAAGTTTGAGGGTTTTAGAAGGGGTCTTTTTTTCTGGATTCCAATCCAGGATTGAGTCCCATTTGGATCGGTGTAAAAAACATGGGATCTATGACATTCAGGGGTGGAGGAGTTCTTGGGGTAGTTAGTTTCTAGGGTCAGAACCTTTTGGGTACGTTTGTGCAAGACTAGGAATCCATGGTAGAGAGGAAAATTGTTCAGAATTCCCATGCAATGGTCGTTTGGTGACATATTTTCCTCATTGAAAAGGAAAAAAAAATTTAACTAATTTTCCTCAATATAAAGTACTTCAATTTCCTATGTGAGGGGTAGGAATGCACGATTCCTCACTCTCGCGGAAATGGAAATACGCCAAGAGCGGAATCCTCCCGTTGGACAAACACACTAGCACACTAGGTAATAAATGCATCCATGAATCTACCTAATTTCCATGTATTGGAAGGTAAATTTGCGTTTCATCATCATCATCCTGAACGTTAACCAAAAAAAAAAAAAAAAACATCCTCCTCCTGAACTTGGGTCACTCATGTACAATATGGGCGAGGTTGGGTAAGGTACCCTAGTTAGATTCGGCAGATTAGGGTTATCGGATGTCAAAAGCCATCCATTATTTGGAAACTTCAAATAAAGCAAATGAAAAAAAAAATTCCTAGACAAATAAAAACAAGAAGCAGCAACTACAAGTCTGACTAATTCCTTCAGCCTCCAACAGCTTATATGAATAATTTTATTTGGACAAGTTTGCAATCAAAGAGACACTTCAGTGTTGGTGCTCTAAAGAAATATTGACATAGTTAGTCAAAGCAACCAAACTTTTCTTTGAAACTAACAAGCCTTTTCAGAGTTCAATGTGACATTTTAAATGACCATGCTAATATTAATAAATATGTAGCAAAGGATGGCAGACAACTTACAACAATAAGTTTTCCAGCATTTTCAGGCCTCTTTGCAATCTTAATTGCAGCAGCTGCCGCTGCTCCAGATGATATACCAACCTGCAATTAAGGTCACCCAATCATTATCTTTAAAAAGAAGATGAACTTGCAAGCAAACGATCCACATCATCATTATCAAAGCCTTTATCCCATCTATCTGGGATTGGCTTTGTAAGTTCTCTTATCCCTATCTAAAGGTATATTCTCTCACCCCACACAACTAGAAATCATATGAAAATCCATAAATGCCAATAGGAGAAAATTAATTCTATGCAGAAGCAACCCTTGAGATGAACTACTCACCAGCAACCCTTCTTTGAGAGCAAGCAGCTTCGCAGTTTCAATCGCTTCATCACTTGAGATCTAAGCAATTACACCAACATAGCATTTCCATAAATATTTAGCATACTTGCAAATATGTAAGGTATAGCAAAGATGAACCAACAGGGGAAAGGAAAATGAGAGAAAAGTGGCACATAATGTATCATTACTTTTATGGTTTTACCTGAATTATCTAAAATGATGATAAACGAGAAGAAAATTACATTGCCATACTACATTGTAACAAACTAATGCAACTAAGAAAGAGGACCCTGCAAGTGGAGCCATGGCTCTTGGGTGGAAATACAAACCACACAACTCATGTGGTGGGTTCAAAGATTTTATACTTCCTACCATTTAGTTCCTACATATATGGGGGATATATCTATACTACTAAATACTTTGTTAATTTAGTATAGTAGGATGTGTTATTTCCTTTTGACAGGATGATTAGGATATGAACTTCATTTTGTTCAGAATTTCTGTGACGCGGGGGGGGGGGGGGGGGGGGGGGGTTTGTTCCTTTGGGGTGATGTGAATCCATTTTGTCGTCCGTACTTTCCTTCTTCTTGATCATGTGATCTTGATCCACGGATTCGATTAAGAACTTACACTTAAATTCTTCGTTTCATCTCTTAGCGTTCAGCACTGTGGCTTAGCTTATCATCACCACTGACCAGATGTTCTTCGTGATAAAAGATGAAGCATGCAAACTATTCTCTGGAGATTACTTCTTAATTTAATAATATTGGCAATTGATCATCTTAATATATTCTTCATTCTTTTCTAGAGAAGAAGCGAATCATATGTTCTATAGGAGAATCAGTAGGGAAAAAGTTAAAGAAGTATTGAAAAGAATGAAGAATGGGAAAGCGGTTGGGCCAGATGGTATCCCTATTGAGGTCTGGAGGTGCTTGGGGGAGGATGGTATTAGTTGGTTGACAAAGCTTTTTAATGTAGTGCTAAAGAGCAAGAAGATGCCTAATGCATGGAGGAAAAGTATTCTTATACCCATATACAAGAACAAAGGAGATATTTAGAACTGTGCGAACTACCGCGGGATTAAATTGATGAGCCATACGATGAAATTATGGGAGAGAGTTATTGAGAGAAGACTAAGAAGAACAACAAATATTTCAGAGAATCAATTTGATTTCATGCCTGGGAGATCAACCATGGATGTTATTTTTCTCCTGAGGAGCTTAATGGAACAGTATAGAGAAGGTAAGAGAGATTTACATATGGTGTTCATTGACTTAGAGAAGGCCTATGACCGGGTTCCTAGGGAGATTCTTTGGAAAGTTCTGGAAAAGAAAAGAGTTTGTGTCGCTTATATTGAGGCGATAAAGGATATGTATGATAGAGTCGTGACATCTATAAGGACGACTCGCGGCGAAACTAAGGAGTTTCCTATCACGATTGGTCTACACCAAGGCTCAGCGTTAAGCCCGTACTTGTTTGCCCTAGTTATGGATGAGATTACAAGACATATCCAGGATGAGGTGCCGTGGTGTATGCTATTTGCAGATGACATTGTTTTAGTGGATGAGACGAGAGAAGGAGTGAATGCTAAACTTGAATTGTGGCGGAAAACATTAGAGACAAAAGGGTTTAGGCTAAGTCGATACAAAACGGAATATATGGAATGCAAGTTTAGTCAAAGTAGGACACCTGGTAACATAGAAGTAAGTTTGGGCACACAAAAGATAGTAGAAAAAGAAAACTTTAAGTACCTTGGATCTATGGTGCAACAGGATGGAGGGATTGATACTGATGTAAGTCACAGGATTCAAGCCGGGAGGACCAAATGGAGGAGTGCTTCGGGGGTCTTGTGTGATCGGAAAGTCCCCCTCAAGGTTAAAGGAAAGTATTATACGGTGGCGGTACGGCCAGCGTTGTTATATGGATCAGAGTGTTGGGCAGTAAAGCATAATCATGTCAAGAAGATGGAAGTTGCGGAGATGAGAATGCTAAGATGGATGTGCGGGGATCACAAGGAGAGATAGGATTAGGAATGAGGAGATTAAAGGCATAGTAGGAATAGTACCGATTGGAGATAAAATGAGAGAAAATCGACTGAGATGGTTCGGCCATGTTAGAAGGCGTCCAACAGAGGCACCTGTTAAAAGGTGTGAAAGCATGGAGTTTGCCAAGAGTAGGAGAGGGAGAGGAAGACCCAAGAGAAGTTGGAAAGAAACTATTAAACATGATCTTGCCTACATGGATCTAACGGAGGACATGGCCCTAAACAGATTTGATTGGCGTCGTCAAATCCATATAGCCGACCCCACCTAGTGGGAAAAGGTTTGGTTTGGTTTGGTTTGGTTTGGTATCATCTTAATATATGGATGACAGAGGCAATGTGGGACAGATTTGCGGTTGACTGATGCATAAATAATCCTCTCTTACGATTAACTTCGCGACCAGTGATTGTGGTCGCATATTTAATCTAATTGGTGAATGTTGTTCCAGTGTGTATGCTTAAAACTATATGTGTGGACAAATGGTGAGGGGGTATTGTATGAACAGGTGCAAACCAGGGTTTTCTTCCTACCCCCCTTGCTTGCATCAGTAACATATTTAGATTACTGATAGCAAAATAGTGGGTGCAAGGCAGCTGGCCACTAACAATTAGACGAGCAAAATCTGCTCTGGAATGAACTAATCTGAAAAATCAATTCCAAGATGCAATGATTAAAACAGAACAGAAACTGCTGTAGGCTGTATGTAGGGCTTTCATTGAGACAGGCTGGTCAACTAAGCTTTACCGATCATGGGCTGGGCATGGGCCCCATTTGTCAAACATGCCAGTCCAGATTCTCAAAGCAACCAAAAAAGAGTCAAGCCAACCTCAGATTTGATAAGCTTTCAACTAAGTTTCTGGCCCAATCCTATATCCTGGATCTGGGCTTCTTTTTCATGTCTAACAAATAAACGTGAGTCTACTAGATAGACCTCAACATGACCTAGGCCCGGCCCATTGGCACCCAGGCTGCAACGGTGCTGCCCAGCTGGATAGCATAGTTCCTTTGCCAACAAACATTGTGGTGCTTCCACAAATAAAAAGGAGAGAATTTGACATGTTCATAGAGATACCACATAGACTTACTTGAATAACTTCATCGATAAGATTGACTTCCAAGACACCAGGAATGAAACCAGCACCAATACCTTGAATCTTGTGCGGGCCTAAGACATTTACAAGTAAGAATTTCATCAGGTCATAAGAACAATAATATCCATAGATAGTTGGTAAAATCAAGAGGGTCAAGGGTTTGAGGATTGGTACACCCTCTTCTTCATAGATTGTAAAATCAGGGAAGGCAGATTTTCCACAGTACAGAAGAAAGCATAGGCATACACTTTTATTAGTACTAGGAGTTCAGTAAATAACAATTTCATTTGGTTTCCCATGATGCCCCACCCCAGAAAGTAGCTTCAAAAGAAAGCATATGTGTAAACTTAAATTGGAACTAGAAGTTCAGTGGATAACAAGTTCATTTGGTTTCTCAAGTTGTCACACACCTTCAAAAGATATACACAAGTGTAGAAAGAAAGCGTAGGCACACACCAAGGGGCCAAGTATCATGTCAGTGTCACAAATTTACCAATTTGTACTCAAATTTGATAGCTAAGTTATTGATGGCTGAAAGCCATTTTTTCTCCCTCCCTCCCTCTTGTAGAGCCTTGGGGTGCGAATGTATAAAAAAAATTCAATTAAATTCAATTTTCATTAACTGGAGGGAATTTCTCCAAAATTCTTCCACAGGGGGGGGGGGGGGGGGGGGGGTTTGCTGTCACTTGTGTTAGAGAGAGACAATAGAATATCCAAAATTGTGGTACATATAAGGTTGTTGTGGAGTTAGATGTGGACTTGGGTGCTATGATTTTCTGGACCACTTTTGCCGCTGAAATGCTTAAAGTCCATCAATCAGGCCCACCTATGGAGCACAAACAACTTTAGTTGTTCATGTATTGAACGCTTTATGATTTTCTCGGCGGAGAACGCATGTGGGGGTTATAAAAAAATCCATGGCATGTGATAGACATAAATAGGGAGTCTACAGGTAGTTTGATGAGTCAAATAGGTAGTATTTAAGTTAGTTCGAGCCTAGTTACTCCTAATCAAGTCATTTTTTAATATGTTCTATATATTTAAATTTTTTTTACTTTTTAATTTTATGCTTTCCTCGAGACGAAACGGATGAAATGAAATGCACCAAAAAGAAATCGACAGATATTGATAGCCAAAAGATGAGGCTCCCTTGAGCAATTAAAAACTCAACAAATAACAATTTGAGAGAATCTAAGAATATAATATGAGGGCATTGGGAAATTTTGGGGTGCCGAAATCAACATACAAGCATTGGGCGCTTTTTCTCCATAGTAGCATGTTAAAAAAAAAAAAAAAAACCTAAAAGAAAATTGAGCACTTTCTTTAAAGCAACCCCATTCAGGTACTAAAAAATTTGCATGCACAGCTTGGTGAAAAGAAGGAACACTGCCAGTTACAAGACTAAAATAGTAAGGTTCTTGCTAATATCCTCGAGAAAACATACAGATACAGTCAAGACTTGGCCTATACAATTGAGAATCAAATGAGTCCAAGGGGGACAGCTTCATACAACTCAGCCATGTCAACTTGGACTTGCTGAGTTTTATAACTCTGACAAAACCATGAGTGAATAGAATGATAAGGAAGAAAATAACTTAAATAGCTCACCAGGCTTTCCTCCAGACAACACTGCACTTTCAACTGGTTCCACACCATATAGCTGAAAGAGCACAATACCAGAATAAGAACCATGCATTCAAATGAACTAAATAAACAATGAACTCTGGACATAAAAATACAGTAGAATGTCGCATGGTTGTACAAAATCCAACTAACCTTGATATCAGGATTTTTCTCTTTAAGGAATTTCCCTACACCTGTTATCGTGCCTCCTGTTCCAATCCCAGAAACAAAGGCATCAACTTTGCCTGCGGAGCCTTTCCAAATCTCAGGTCCAGTGGTTTCATAGTGAATCTACACAGATAACATCAAAATGATAGTTATCATTTTTTTTCCAGCAAGCTACATGCTTCTGTAATAGAAATTGTTCAAAGGATACCTTTGGGTTAGAAGGATTTTCAAATTGCTGCAGAATATAAGAATTAGGTGTCTTTGCCAAAATTTCCTCAGCCTTTTGAACGGCACCTTTCATGCCTCTGGCAGGATCTGTGAGGACTAATTCAGCACCAAACGCTCTAAGAATGATCCTTCTCTCCAGACTCATAGAAGCTGGCATGGTGATGATAAGCTTGTAACCCTTAGCTGCCGCCATGAAGGCCAACCCTATGCCGGTATTACCACTGGTTGGCTCAATAAGGATGCTCTTCAGCAATCAGTAAATTCCCACAAGTAAAAGAAAACGTCAGTAAAAGAGCTTCAATAATGTTTTTCAGAAGATACACCCATAATTTACCATTAAACCAGACTGACCTCAGTAGAGGAAGATACGCCCATAATCTACTGAGTAACTTTTGAAACTCTGAGCTTCAATAATGTTTTTCAGAAGATACGCCCATAATAACCGAAATATGAGGAACTTTTGAAACCCAGATTGCTATGCTTTACATTTCACATTGGGGTTTAAGCTTGGTGGCCTTTTTCCTCATATTTAAAAGTAATTTTTCCTTCTCCTCTGAGAATTAGCCACCCAATAACAATAGGATTTCAATAATTCTCCAGATAAATTGCAAACTTATATGCAAACTCTTCATTCAAAGGATAGGACATTGATTCAACTAACCTGTCCCGGTGTGATAAGGCCTTTTTCCTCAGCATCAGCAATCATGCTATACCCTATCCTGCAAGTATTTGACAATGCAAAGTCAGACTATCTGATAACACTTTTCCAGAGATTAAGCATTCTATTAAATAGTAGTATCAATGGTCCAAAATCTAATCCAATACAACAGATATCACCCAAACCCACTGATTCAAACACTAAGATACAAGTTATGTATGAATCACCAGGAAAGCACTAATAGAGTAATAGGTACTCACTAAGTTTGGCAAGATTATATCCTTAAAATTCACCCATATATGCCAATTTTAAACCATCCAATATGTAGTCTCACTCTAAATAACAAGGCAGACTGGAATTCAAATACATCCATATTTCCAGGTATAGGTATAGGGATCTAGAACAATATGGACCCAGACCCAGACCCAGACCCATAAAGTCATCTGGTACAATTCAGTAAACCAAAACTCATATTAATGGGTCCAAATTAAGTACCCAGACCTATTTTCATGGGTCAGATCTGGGCTGGGTCTGAGTAGATGGTAACACATGGCTATCATTAGCCAAAACAAACGGAAAAGTCAGTGTGGGACCAACCAAATCAGCAGATAGATACATAGAGTTCTCATCTATAGTATCCCAAACCGTGCTTTCAAAACCATTGGGTTCCAAATAGAAATCCCACTTTTTTAATACTATAAATGACAATACCAAAGAAAGCGCTGAAGATAAAATAAATCATCCAATCTAACAAAGAACCTTAAAGTGAGAAAAACAATGAAGAATACCTGTCTTTGACGCTGGAGCATGGCTCCATCATCTCCAGCTTTGCAGCAATTCGCGCTCCACACCCGCCCACAACATTGTTGAGAAATACCAACGGGGTCTTGCCAATCAGCTGCACAGGAAGAGAGACAATAACATATAAAAATTAAAAAACAAGCAGCACAGAAGTAATGCCTTGGGCATTATTCACAATAAGCTGGATTCTACAATCACTCCATCAGGGTGCCTACAAAGGCTCACACTAAGCCCATCTCTTGGGGCTCTCACCATGAACCAGTTTCAGGGGATCATTTCATCTAATCCATGTTTCTGATTAAGGCAGAAAAGGAGTAGTATTCATGTTTCTGATTAAGGCCATCCTCTTCTTGGTTTTTATGCCTCATACTTATTTTGGTCAGTTTCTTTACAAACTAATCATCATTTATGATTTGATATAAGGAATCATGACAATATGACATTGACATAGCAAGCAGCAGAGGAAGAGACAGAGAGCCTATTAAACTTACTTCAGTAACATCTTTCGCAATCACCGAAGAACCTTCCTCCCCCATTTCAGATTACTACAAAGTACAAACAGAGATCAAAGTATCAATACCAAACATAGGGACACAAGCTCTTCAAAACATCCATGCTAAAAGAAAATCTCAGATTTATGAAACAAATTAATACAAAAAAACATCCCAAAACCCAAAAACAACCTGAGCCAAAGATTTAAGATTTCCAGTAGAGGAACTAAAAAGAAAGCTATATAACAATTTTTTTTTTCTCAGCAAGTTCAAAATCAAGCTTAACCAAACAGAAAAATAAATTACAACTATCCCCCTGTTTTTCTTTTTTCCCTTATATGCTGTGTTCTTAAACACTCTACAACAAGAAAAAAACAGAAAAAGTTAAGAGAATGAAATCAGCAATGAAAGCTATCTCAAATCCCAACTGGAAAAGGCTGTAGACAGTTTTCTCCACATTCAAACAGACCCAAGGATTTCAGTTTTTTTTTTTTTCTTCCTATTCTCCAAATCCTTGCAGGATGAATGAAAACAAAAAATAAAATAAAAATGAAATCACAGCAACAATGACAAAATCAAATCATCCAAGTAACATCTTAGTTCTAAGGGGGATAAAAATAAAAGAAAAAAAAAACATTCAAAGAGATGGAAGAAATCAGACTTTCTCAAGAGTTTTTGAGGAAATGGATTCCTTGTTCTACCTGTGCAGAAAGATGGAATAAGTTATCCCTAGCAAGAAAAGAGAAGAAAAAGAATGGCCCTTGGGAAATACGAAAAGAGTACAAGGTATAAAAATATATATATAAAGAGTTTTGATTGTTTGATTCTATCTCTAACTCTATCTTTTCCTATTAGGACACTACGTATGGCTGGCAAAATTAATAAAAAAAAAAGAAGGGGGCTGTTACTAGTCTCGATTCGATGAATGTGAGAATCGGCCAGGTGACGACAGAAGGGCAAATGAGAAATCTGGAATTGCCAATTCCAATGTGCAAGGTTGGAAAAAGATAGATAGAAACGATAGGCCATTGCCAGAGTATAGAATTTGTACGTAAGTTTAATGGTAAATGGAGGTGGATCCAGTGGACGCTTCATGGTTTAGTCAGGCCACGGGTGACATGTGATGGGATGGGGACCATTTGGAGAAGAAGGTGTGTTTTTCTCCAAAAGACAAGTCTTTTCGAGCTTTATTTGAGTAATCTAAGAATAGTCAAGCATTTGGGGTTGGGGGCCACTTATTCCTGTACGTTTGTTTACAAGAGATTCTATAAAATATGGCATTGTACGCCACATTTTTTTTGCTTTTTTATGTGATGTAACATTTTATCTCCTCTAATTTATTAGTATGATGTTTATTTGTAAGCTTTGTTTTTTTTTTTTTTTTTTAAGATTTTGAAACACCTTTTGGGAGTTGATCACTTTTGATATTTTATGAAAACTTTGGATTTTCAAGTATAACAGAGTATTTGGTAATTTAGCCGTGTCCGAAAATTTTATAATTCTCTAGGCGAAGATTTTATGAATTCTTATAAAGAAATAAATCTTTAGCCTTATTTGATCAATTTAAGCCATTCATATATCATATTTTTTTGAAATCTGTCGATGTTAGAATTTTATAAGTCATCAAACTAACTATAGGAGAAAGCAATTTTCCTAAATTGAGTCAGTGGTACAGAACATATGGTATAACCTTCTAAAGAATAAGAATATGCGTAGATTATAATAGTTTCTGTGTTTGTTATGTTTCTATTTTAGACTGATGTAATTACGCAATATCATTGATTGAATTTGAAAGGAATGTGTATCAACAACACACTTCACTCATGTATTGGGTGCACCGAATTTCTATAAATACTCTCTCTAATTTTCTTTTGAAATCCTTATAAATCTCAAAGTTGGGCCCATATATTGGTATACTAAGTTACTATAAAACTCCTTTTATTTTCTTTTAAAACCCTTATAAATACTACGATTTTGGTGTAGTGAGTTTCTACAAATACTCTCGCTTATTTTCTTTTGGAATCCTTATAAAAACCAAAGTTAACCCATGTATTGGGTATAATGAATTACTATAAGACTCCCTCTTATTTTCTTTTGAAATCTTGATAAATATTACAGTTTGAGTGCATTAGATTTATACAAATACTCCCTTATTTTCTTTTGGAATCCTTATGAATACCAAAGTTGACCCATGCATTGGGTCCAATGAGTTACTATAATATTTCCTTTTATTCTCTTTTGAAATCTTGATAAATATTACAGTTTAAGTGCACTAGATTACTACAAATACTCTCTTATTTTCTTTTGGAATCCTTATAAATACAAAGCTGACCCATGTATTGGGTCTATATAAGATTCCCTCTTATTTTCTTTTGAAATCTTGATAAATATTACAATTTGAGTGCACTAAATTTCTATAAAAATTCTCTTATTTTCTTTTAAAATCCTTATAAAGACCAAAGGTGACCCATTTATTAGGTATATTGAATTACTATAAGATTCCCTCTTATTTTCTTTTGAAATCTTGATAAATATTACAATTTGAGTGCACTAAATTTCTATAAATACTCCCTCTTATTTTCTTTTGGAATCCTTATAAATTCCAAAATTGAACCATATATTGGGTACACTAAATTACTATAAGGCTCCCTCTCATTTTATTCCGAAATCCCTATAAATACTACAGTTTGGGTACATTACTATTTCTGCAGATACTCCCTCTTATTTACTTTTGGAATCCTTATAAATACCAAAGTTGACCCATGTACTGTGTACACTAAATTACTATAAAACTCCCTCTTATTTTCTTTTGAAGTCCCTATAAATACCTTGGTTGACCCATGTATTGGGTACACTAAATCTCTATAAATACTCTCTTATTTTCTTTTGAGATCCATATAAATACCACAGTTAACCCATGTATTGGGTACATTGAATTTCTACAAGACTCCCTCTTATTTTTCTTTTCTTTTTTTTTTTTGGTAAAACCCTCTTATTTTCTTTTGAAACTTCTATAAATACGCCAGTTGTCCCATGTATTGGATATACTAGCTTTTTACAATACTCTCTTATTTTCTTTTGGAATTCATATAAATACCACACTTGACCCATGTATTTGGTTCACTAAATTTCTACAATATATGCTCTCTCTTACTTTCTTTTGAAATCCCCATGTATGCCACAATTGACCTATGTATTGGGTATACTGAATCTTTACCAGACTCCCCCTTATTTTCTTTTAAAATCCCTATAAATATCATGGTTGGGGCAAGTATTGGGTATAGAATTTCTACAAGACTTCCTCTTATTTTTCTTTGAAATCCCTATAAGTAACCGGGTTTACTCATATCTTGGGTACACTAAATTTCCACAAAAACTCTATCTTATTTTCTGATTGTCAATTCTAGTAAACCTATCCTCACATCCGTAGACAGCTATGGGTTGCTTGCCACTAATGTTGTCTCTTGAATCTCATATGACATTTCTGTTTTTCTTTACTAAATATTTAACCCACACACACCACTTAAGTTCTTAATCAAGAAAGAGAGATATGTTATTGTTGATCAATGGATGGGTTGATAATTTTATGACATTCAGCGGGCTTTATATGGGGGTTCAAAATTGAACGGCTCTGAAGCTTGAGCCTGTTTGGTAATAGGCGAGGAATCCATAGATCTGATGATTCTTCACTACCATGGGAACAATGATTCCTCGCTTGAGATTTGAATAATTAAGGATTTCACATTGATATTGGTGTATATTGATACATATAGCTGAGAAAAATAGGATTGGGGGTGCAAATCCACTTAAAATGAGGATTTTCAAATCTTATGGGGGGTGTCGGATCTGAAAACCCTAACAAATAAAGATTTTGATTCGTCCAAATCCTTAAAAATTTATAATTGCTAAACATGGATTTACCACAACATGAAGAAAATCGAAAATCTTTTTCCTAAAGATTTGGTTGCCAAACATTACCTAAATAAAAGTTTAAACAAAGAATTCTCTATAGTTTTTCAATTCAAATAAACAGAGACCTTTCAACCTCCCCATGTCCTGATAATTGTCATTTTCAGGTGAGCACTTGTTTAACCATTTCTAAGTTAAGAATTAAAATTAACTTGACTATTCTTGAAAACGACTGCCATTCCAGGGTCTCGTGGAATCTGAAAAATTCATAGAAATGGTTTCTTTTAGATATTCTTTTGAAAAGGAATTATTATGAAAGATTGTCCGACAAAAGGTCCCACCAAACATAAAATACAGGCAATTCTAGAACTAGAGAGGAGTGATTTTCCTTCAATGAGTATAAGAGTATAAGGCCCCTATTTGACAAGTGCTATTTATATGAAGAACAAATAGACCTTTTGGTATGACGAATAGGATTTTTTGAATCCAACGGTTTAGATTTTTCGCAAAATTCTCTAGATGCGTAGGGAATTAATGGCTCAAAATTGAACCCAAAGCCTTTTATAATGGTCTAAAAAGGATCAACGTTTCAAATCTTAATCTTGGGCCCACAGAATCCAAAACTGCATGATGGTTTTTCTCAAATATCTTTAAGATCGGTAGCTGCCCCATTTTCATGATATGATAATTGATCTTTTTTTTTTTTTTTTCATTCTGATGATTAATTAGGTTTTTCCCTCCCTTGATAGTTTTACTCGATAAGACTATCTCCCACACAGATATGACCCCACAACACAAGTGTCGAATGCAATAAAAATACTTGAATGGTATAGAAAGACTAAAGACTTAAAAGTCACTCATATAATGAAGAGTATGTCATCAAAGAAAGAGGTTGTGGACTTTTACTTTTGGTGCATGAAGTTTCCACAAGAGTTGAAGGGGTTTTGATGTGGATTTTTTCGGCTCTTTCACTAGTTGCGTGAGGAATTATTATTGTAGAGTTGAAGGGGTTTTGATGTGGATTTTCCCGACTCTTTCACTAGTTGCGTGAGGAGTTATTATTGTAGAGTTGAAGGGGTTTTGATGTGGATTTTTCCGGCTCTTTCACTAGTTGATGAAGGATGTAGGTATAGCGGACTATCTACGAGAGACAGAAGATGATGGAGTATTGGAGATCAAGTGGAAGGAAGATGAATTCTTTAAAGTTATGCAACTGATATCTCTGTTGAAAGTTATGTCTATATATAGTCCTTTGGTTAATGGGTGATAAGATCTCTGTTCAAATTCAAATGGAGAGATGATAAAGATAATAGGTTGGATCAAACTCTCTCAATTTGAATTTGAATGGAGATATGATAAAGATAGAGAGTTGGATGAAACTCAAACTATTTTTATTCATATCACCATGAGATTCCTTGTGAGGGATGTCTCTTTGTGAGTGGGGTCCACCCACATGTAAACACAAGTGGGGCCCATCACAAAAGCCAACAGTTGCGTGAGGAATTATTATTGTAGAGTTGAAGGGCTTTTGATGTGGATTTTCCCGACTCTTTCACTAGTTGTGTGAGGAATTATTATTGTAGAGTTGAAGGGGTTTTGATGTGGATTTTCTCGGCTCTTTCACTAGTTGCGTGAGGAATTATTATTGTTTGAGTGATTGGAGGAAAGGCAACCCAAACTGTGCTCCTTCACTTATTCAGAAACTCCATTTACAAAACTTTAGGGCGTGTTTGGTAATTAACTAGTTAAAGTAAAGTAAAGTGAATTCAGACAAGAAATGACAATGAGTCATATCAAAAGTACACAATTTCAATCTTCCCTCCGAGTTTTTTTCAAAAAAAAAAAGTAAAAAAAGCAACCTCCTTTCTCCACTAAAAGATAAAAAAAACTCAACTTTTCTATACAGTAAAAAAGATTACATACCAAACAACTAAAAATAAAACACCCTCATAACACCTTATATTTTATTCTCTCTTGATTTGATGCTTCACCTCACCATACATCCAAATAAGCCCTTAGGGATCTTATAATGTGGGAATATTTTTAATTTTTAGAGTCCTATATTGACATTTCGAGGAAAATTAAGTGAAAATATAATTACTCTCGAAAGATATATTATAGAGGATTTTATAGAAAAAGTTCTAGAATTTGGCCATTCCTCGCGAAGGGTCCCCGCAGATTGTACAATACAAACTCGGTCTTCCCGCCACTTTTTTATTTATTTTTTTATACTTTTTTTCTAGGCGACGCTAGGGTCACGTCTTCTTCTTCCTCATCTCCTTCCTATTTCTGGATAGCCCACACTCTATTTCTCACCAATTCCTACAGGTTTTCCACTGTTCATATAGGAGGAAAAGCTGCGAATACAAATTTTCAACAGCTCTTCCACTATCCATATCGGTGGAAAAGCTATGAGTACAGATTTTCAATGGAAAAGCTGCGAATATAGGTTTACCCTGCCGAGCAGCCTTTCTCTCTCCTTTTCTCATGGATGAGTTTATGGGTTGAGGGTAAGTTCTACATTATAACGTACGAGTATAAGATTGTTATTGGAACCATTCAATAAGATTGTTATTGGAACCATTCTTCCATGTTATGTCTACCATTTTTTTTTCTTTCTCGTCTCTTTCACTTTTCAAGATAAACCTTGAAAACATGAAAAGAATAAATAAAGACACTGTATGATAGCCAGTAGTAATCCTTTTATAAAGCATGTGATACTGTTTTTCCAAGATGATTGAGAGAAAATGGAGTGGGGGAGATGTCACACCCCGAAACCGGGCCCTGCAGTGAACCGATCCCGAAGTGCGAAATTTTGGGATAATTTGAAAATTTTGTTATGTTTCCCAAGATCCGCGTGAATGAGGATAAACAAATTCCATCACGATCAGAGTATATTTTCGCGGAAGCTACACATGGTGTTACGACTCGGAATCCGTGGCCATCGGGTTCCGTGTCGCACGCAACCAATATCACAAAGCCATCAAATAGGCAGACTGGCATAAATCATATATCAAAGCACACTGAGCTGGTAGTAACAAGACTAATTAATTCCCACATGTTCAGATTATAATTAACAAAAGTCTTAATTACAAACCCGAGAAAAAGGCTACAAAGCCATACAAAAATAACCAACTAGTGTCATACTACCCCAAATGTTAGATACGAACTCCGGTGCCAAACTTGACATCTGGATGATATCAGTGGGCAGCCTCTCACGTCAGACCGGCGGTCCCACCGCCTCCTAAGATCAACACCTAAAAACAGAAAGAGAAGAAACTGGCACCAAACAAAAAGGGTCAGACACGACGGTCTGGCAAGCAAATAAACAAATAATATGAAACAAAGAACATACATAAAACCTGATGAAATCATCGTAAAACCGAATAAAGAGTCTGGACAATAATGACAATAAAGTATGCTAAAACGATCGAAAGACCGAACATAAGTATCAAAGCAAATAAAGGAACGGTCTCTGAAACATAAGTATCTCGAAAAGATAACAGTCTAATAAAACATTTAATAGTCGGAAATACATTTCAAATCCTGAATAATAGCGACAATATGATAAATGATCGATATCGTAAACATTAACCAAATCAACGCATAAAGAGTATAACCAACAAGAATCATAAAATAAAGTAATATGCAGATAAAACCTTGGCGACCACAAATAGCTACATCCTCCTATTACCGAATTAACAAGAGCAGACAGAGCCGAAGCCACTAAATGTGGGACCGGAAATAGGATCAGAACCGTAGCCATACAAATGGGACCGGCAGACCAAAAATCAGAACCGTAGCCATACAAATGGAACCGGCAGATAGAAACCGTTGCCATGGTTGGTACAGACAGAATCCAAGCTGCAGCTGGCGGACAAATTAAAGATCCCAAGCCGGGTGATCAGCCCGATAAGGTGACCTAAGCCTAGTGGTGCCTTTAGTTTTCAAAACTCGAACCGATACGAATCAAACCATAATACTAACCCCTTTGGCTCAGGGGCTCACACCACATAGCTCTGGCCCCGTCTTGCCTCGAGGTTTTATTTTCGAAATCATAGCCTCTTTGGCTCACGGGCTCGCACTACAAAGCTCTGGCTGTAACGCCCCAAAATCCGGGCGCCTCGAATCTCGGGGCGCTACGAGAAAGTACCCAAGAGATGCGGAAAATCCAATGATATAATCAAGTGTGAATCTCATAAGAGCAAGTAATTGGACAAGCCCTAAAATTTTATTTCATTTTAAGGAATTACAAGGTACTTTCCATAATTAAACTAACTATTCAATCCTAGGCCAACACGGCCAGCTACAAGAAAAGGAAAGAATATAGACCTATATGATAGACGCCTCACGATGCACCAACTGCATCAATCTCTGAACCCTGCGGCAACAGATCAGCCGCCAAGCAAACAACCAAACCAAGAAAGCGGAAGAGAAGATACCTGGAGACACCAAGGATTGGGTCAGGCTCGAAGAGCCAGGCAAATAGGCATGTTTTAGATGGCCATACATTATATCATTAGATAGGAAAGAAGACCATACCTGATCCCAGCTGTACCTGCATGATTAGTATCTTGATAGTGTAGAGTGTAGTGCACGAACGATAATCGAGATATTGATATAACAGATGTTTGATACAACATAACAAGTAGATAAGAGAAGCCATCAAACATCAAATAAACCACACAAGCACATCAGAGTCATCAGTAGCAGAAGTAAACAGAGGAAGTAACATTACCATAGTCGTAACCATCGCATCCAGATCCAACCGTATCAACGGCGGCAGTTAAAGACAATAAACAATGATATCCATAATATATAATATTCATACATCTAATATACATACATAGAAGTACAGAAAGGTACGTCCACAGTTGAAGTACAAGGACGTGGGGGGGGTCAGAGCCAGCCCATCGTCATCGTCCCAACAACTGTCGATGGACACCAACCATGGGGGTCATAGCCACCCACAGCTGCCGTCACGTCGAATAGGAGCGTACAAGAATCCAACAATATCCATAGCCACGGCCAAGTCCCAGTCATTGGACTTACGTGCTAGATCAATATCACCGTCCATCCATACACCCGGTCCGAACGCCGGCGGTCTCAGTACCCCACCCCACACCTGGTACCTACTGTGTCAATCACATCACAATATCAATGTCCATGCCGGCATCATAACCCTCGGCAGACTAATCGCACATCCACAAACACTACGGATCACTAGGTGGGGGTACTCCGAACTAGATAGCCTTATTATCCTTAATATGAGATGATAATAGTCTAGGGTACGAGACACGGAGTTCGGGTATAGCTAGTCCATCCTTGTGGTTCCCAACAGTTAATAATGCATACCCTTGTAAACTCCGCTTCTCTATACGCTTAATTAGTATTATCTCAATATACAGTCCGTCTATCAATATCTATCGTTAAGTTCCCAATATTACCGGTCAGGACTTCAAGTGCCATGTCCTGACATCTCATCCAATACGGACCGTGATCATGGATCAGAGCCTAAGTGCAATGCCCTGATTTATAGTACTTACCGAGGCCTACATCCAAGGTTCGGATCTACCAGTCAGCCTTAGTGTCCGTTTCACAGTATAAGTACCACATCTCACAAATCCATCGATGATTGTTGCCCCTCTATTCAGGTCCAAGGTCCCACTTCGCCTAAGGCAGTGATCACGGAGTCCCAGATGCTTATTAAGTATCCTTGGTGCCCCTGTAGGTATTTAGCATCATAAGACATCCATAACCCTTGAATCAGGTTCCGTTTTACAACCTAAGACCCTACTTAGATGGCTACACGGGTCAAGGTTAAGCCCGGCCCTTGACTCGTGTATAGCGTATCTCAAATAGTCCAAATGGAAGGTCAACGGGGCCCACACATGATCAAATCATAAAAGGGTCCAAATCTGAGAAAATGATCATCTACAGTGGACCAGGTCGACATCATGGGTCCACGGGTCGACCTAGTACTCTGTGGAAAGGGATAGTTAACTGGGAAGCAGAAATCACAGTTTGCAGTGTCCCCGGTCGACCTGGATGGTTCCCCCGGTCGACCGAGTACACTGCGGACATTATAATAAACATCTGGCAGGTGGGGGATTTCTCAGTGTGTTCGGTCGACCGGGCCTCTTGGTCGGTCGACCGGGTACACTAGGTAGGTACCCTGTGGTGATTTCAACTCCCAGCTGAGGGTCAGTCCACTGTGTGCTCGGTTGACCTCATCGGTAACCGGGTCGGCCGGGCACACACGAAATCCATATTTTTAAGATTCTGCCACCTTCCATTTCTCATCAAAATCCTATTAAATGGATCCCAGATCTTCACTAATCACTTCCATACATCAGACACACCTCCCACATCATGACCTCATCACCAATGGGCCATTGATCTTCCAAATGGGGGATTCCCATCCATCAATGGCCAAATACACATAAAAAGAGCTTAGACTAACAACTCTACATATCATATCATCCAATCAACCATCTAAATACATAAATCATGCCAAACATCCATAAAAGACAGTAATTACCAATCTAAGCATGTTAATCAATTTAATTAACTAATCTAAGCATGTCTACTTGCTTTTCGTTGGAGATGCCCAAATCCAGAAGCACTAGCTCAAAGCCCAACAAATCAAACCTAAGGAATAATTAGCAAAGTAAAACTAAATTAAAACATAAATCAATGGAAAGCTCTAAGCTACCAAACACACTACTACACCCAATTATTAATCCAAACCTAAGGGGAAGAAGGGCTTACCAAACAATGAAGGGAATGGGGTGGTGGCTTGCAAATTGGAGATGAGAAGCTTGTGGGGTCCACACGAAGATGATGGTGATCGGAGGTTGTGGGGCCCACTTGATTGGTGGCCCACTAAATTAGTGGTGATGATGGTGATGATGGTGGCCCACTAAATTAGTGGTGATGATGGTGGCCCACTTGGCAAGGGAAATGGTGAAGACAGAAAAATAGAGAATGGAGAAAGAAAGAATAGAGAACAGAGAGAGAATTAGAGAGAAAGAGAGAGAAAGAGTGAGATGGGTGGAATGGGGGTTGACTCACGTCAGTGAGTGGAGTGGAGAGATGAGGGAAAAAGGGTGAAACAGTGAAGGGGAAAATGGGGAAAACAGAGAGAAAGAAATGGAGAATTAGAGAGAAATGGAGGGGGAATAGAGAGATGGATGGGGGGTGTTACACGTTGACAGCAAGGGGAGGTGAGTGAGAGAAATAAGGAAAATAAGAGAGAGAAAGAAATGGTGAGATGGGTGGTGCTCAGTCATGTGGGCAGTGAGTGAATAGAGTGAGGGAAAGAGAAGAAAGAGAGAAAATAGAGAAGGAATGAGAGAAACAGAGAAAGGGAAATGGGGGAAATAGAGAAAGAAAGAAGAAAGGAAAAATGGGGAAAAGAGAGAGATGGAATGGGCTGGGGTTCGCCGGAGATGGTGGTGGCTGGCGGTGACGCAGGTGAGTCCGGTGGCGACGATGATGGCGCCGGAACAGTGGGGTCCACGGCTGGGTGAAGGAGAGGAGTGAAAGAAATGAGAGATGAGGTGAGAGAATGGAGAAAGGAGAAGAAGGGTTGGCCGGCAGTGGTGTTGATCGGCGGCGGCGGCGTCCGGCGATGGTGACTGCGAGGAGGGTGAGAACGAGAGGGAGAACGAGAGGTGGGAGAAAGAGAGGGATGAGAGAAAAAGAGGAAAGGGGATGGCTGTTGTCGTGTTGGATGAAGAAGGAAGGGAAATGGGTCTCCATCGTGACCTAATAAAGAGGAATAAGGGAAAGAGGAAAAATGAGATGGGGGTGTGATGAGAGTGAGATGAGTGAGGTGGGGCTCACATGGGATTAAGGTGGGGTAGGGTTTGACTAAAGTGCCCTCTTAATTAATGGGTAATGGGTTAGGCCACGGGTAGCTGGGTCATCCTAAGGTTAAATTCACAATTCTCCAAGGGAAGCCCATCTGTAATTAGGATAACCTATGGTCGACTCGGTCAAATTGGGTCCCACTAGGTATGTCTAGGGACGGGTCCTCACATTCCTCACTCCTAAAACTCATTTGGTCCCCAAATGAAAACAATTACTTCTAAACTTCTAAGGTCTCTACTATAACCAACTATGAAGAATGGGAGTTAAGCTACCCAGCTAACACTCGGAATAGCTAGTCTTGACTAGGAGGGATACTAGAACTATTCTTCTAACAAAACAGGCTACAGACAACAACTAGTAAAACAACAATACAAGTTACAATCAACAACTGGAAAGGTAGCAAAATCTAGCCTTCTAACACTCTGGGATACTAACAGACAGCTACCAGGACAAACAAGGTTTACCCTCTAACACTCTAGAATACTAGACCTCAGCTAATAGGTTGATGGGATCTGGACATCTAACATTCTAGTTTTCTAACAAGGTCAGCTACTCAACTCTGCCCAGTTCAGGGCATCTCACACTCTTAACTCCAAAAGGTCCCGACTAGGGGTGTCGCACACCCCTCACTCCTAGGAACTAACTATGGCGTCTCACACAAACTCAAAGGAACAACTAGGGTGCATCACACTCTCCTTACTTCTAAAGGACTAGTCCGAGGTATCTCACTCCTCGAATACTACAAGGGTTAACTAGGGGTGTCGCACACCCCTCACTCCTAAGGAACAACCCAGACGTTTCACACCCTACTCCTAATGATCTAACTCGGAGTGTCTCGCACTCCTCATTCTAATAGAACTAACTCTGGGTGTCATACTCCTTTGACTCTAAAAGAATTGACTAGAGGTGCCGCACACCTCTCACATCTACAGGAAGGATAACTCGGGGTCTCTCAGCTTCACACTACTAACTCAAAAGGTTAGATAAGGTATCATTCACCTTGAGCTGCTAAAAGGGTAACTCGGGGTGTCACACACCCCTCACTCCTAAATGGGACATTGGGCTATCTAAGAAGCAGCAGTCAATCATTCACACAATAGAAGCACGCATATTACAAGGATCCTAAGCACGACAGCAACAAGGAATCTAAACACACCAACCAGAAGAGATAAAGCAAACCTCCAGGAAGGCTGATCTCAGAGTCGTTGCTCGGTAGGGAAATCAGGCTGATGTCTCTCACCAATCAGAAGTGGTGCAGAACTGTCCGGATAACCCCAAGCTGGCTGAAACTGATCCTGTGTCTGCGGGTATAGGGGCCATTGCTGAATAGGCTGCACCTCGAGTACTGTACGAGCGAGAATCTCAGGTGGTGGAAGTATATGAGTCTGCTGGCGGTGTCCTGAAGTACGGTTCCTCTTCCTTGAACAGTTGCGAGCCTTGTGTCTAAAGTTTCCACACACGTAGCATGCTCCTGACCGCCTCCGATGCTCACTGATCTCACGACCTCTGCGATAACGCTGCTGTCTCTGCTGAAATTCCCAGTCAATCCACAGCTGCTCATCACCTTGGACTGCCTCATCTTCATCCTCTTTTGGATACACTTGCAACATCTCCGTCTGCTCGGAAGCTCTCTGCTGGGCTAAGGCTACCCTGTGAAGAGCGTTCTCCACCCATATCGCCCTTTCCACATAAGCCTCATACGTGGGGAGCTCTATAGGAGTCATGTGCAACTGGATGTCCGCTCGAAGGCCGTCTACGAAGCGTCTGATCTTCTCTGATTCTGGAGTGATAAGTCTTTCGGCGAATCGAGATAAACGGATGAACTGTGCCTCATACTCCATAACTGTCATGTCTTCCTGAAGTAGCTGCTCAAATTCCCGAAGCTTCTGAGATCTGACGGGTGCTGGAATGAACTTCCGAAGAAATTGCTCCTTGAATGTCTCCCAAGCCGCTGCATCGTCCATGTCTGTATAAGGAGTTCTCACTGTCATCCACCATAACTCAGCTACATCCCGAAACATGTAGGTCACTAGCTGTACTCGCTGTCTGCCGGTACACGGAAAAATCCTGAAGATCCGCTCCATCTCAATAATCCATGAATCTGCCTCCATAGGGTCTCCACATCCACTAAACTTTGAAGGTCTCCTCTTACGGAACCTCTCGAATAGCTCGTACGGATCTGGCTCATGCGGTGCAAACAACCGGTGGAAATTGCGAAGTCTGCGGCTGTTGGGTCATACGGTTAAGAATCTCCGACATCTGAGTGTTGATCCTGGTCTGAGATTGCACAAACTGCTCAAATCTGTCCTCTATGGTGCCCTGACTACCCCTATCTGAACCGTGCTGCTGTGACATGATCTGCAATTAAACATTTTTAGAACAAGCAAAACACAAACGACACAGACAAACAACAAATAACCATCGCGTTACCAGCCTAAGTCTACCCAATCCTCACATCGAATCCTAAGAGTTGCTAAGTATTTTAGTTGTCCGAGAACCGTAAAAGCTCTGATACCAAAATGTAACGCCCCAAAATCCGGGCGCCTCGAATCTCGGGGCGCTACGAGAAAGTACCCAAGAGATGCGGAAAATCCAATGATATAATCAAGTGTGAATCTCATAAGAGCAAGTAATTGGACAAGCCCTAAAATTTTATTTCATTTTAAGGAATTACAAGGTACTTTCCATAATTAAACTAACTATTCAATCCTAGGCCAACACGGCCAGCTACAAGAAAAGGAAAGAATATAGACCTATATGATAGACGCCTCACGATGCACCAACTGCATCAATCTCTGAACCCTGCGGCAACAGATCAGCCGCCAAGCAAACAACCAAACCAAGAAAGCGGAAGAGAAGATACCTGGAGACACCAAGGATTGGGTCAGGCTCGAAGAGCCAGGCAAATAGGCATGTTTAGATGGCCATACATTATATCATTAGATAGGAAAGAAGACCATACCTGATCCCAGCTGTACCTGCATGATTAGTATCTTGATAGTGTAGAGTGTAGTGCACGAACGATAATCGAGATATTGATATAACAGATGTTTGATACAACATAACAAGTAGATAAGAGAAGCCATCAAAACATCAAATAAACCACACAAGCACATCAGAGTCATCAGTAGCAGAAGTAAACAGAGGAAGTAACATTACCATAGTCGTAACCATCGCATCCAGATCCAACCGTATCAACGGCGGCAGTTAAAGACAATAAACAATGATATCCATAATATATAATATTCATACATCTAATATACATACATAGAAGTACAGAAAGGTACGTCCACAGTTGAAGTACAAAGGACGTTGGGGGTCAGAGCCAGCCCATCGTCATCGTCCCAACAACTGTCGATGGACACCAACCATGGGGTCATAGCCACCCACAGCTGTCGTCACGTCGAATAGGAGCATACAAGAATCCAACAATATCCATAGCCACGGCCAAGTCCCAGTCATTGGACTTACGTGCTAGATCAATATCACCGTCCATCCATACACCCGGTCCGAACGCCGGCGGTCTCAGTACCCCACCCACACCTGGTACCCTACTGTGTCAATCACATCACAATATCAATGTCCATGCCGGCATCATAACCCTCGGCAGACTAATCGCACATCCACAAACACTACGGATCACTAGGTGGGGGTACTCCGAACTAGATAGCCTTATTATCCTTAATATGAGATGATAATAGTCTAGGGTACGAGACACGGAGTTCGGGTATAGCTAGTCCATCCTTGTGGTTCCCAACAGTTAATAATGCATACCCTTGTAAACTCCGCTTCTCTATACGCTTAATTAGTATTATCTCAATATACAGTCCGTCTATCAATATCTATCGTTAAGTTCCCAATATTATCGGTCAGGACTTCAAGTGCCATGTCCTGACATCTCATCCAATACGGACCGTGATCATGGATCAGAGCCTAAGTGCAATGCCCTGATTTATAGTACTTACCGAGGCCTACATCCAAGGTTCGGATCTACCAGTCAGCCTTAGTGTCCGTTTCACAGTATAAGTACCACATCTCACAAATCCATCGATGATTGTTGCCCCTCTATTCAGGTCCAAGGTCCCACTTCGCCTAAGGCAGTGATCACGGAGTCCCAGATGCTTATTAAGTATCCTTGGTGCCCCTGTAGGTATTTAGCATCATAAGACATCCATAACCCTTGAATCAGGTTCCGTTTTACAACCTAAGACCCTACTTAGATGGCTACACGGGTCAAGGTTAAGCCCGGCCCTTGACTCGTGTATAGCGTATCTCAAATAGTCCAAATGGAAGGTCAACGGGGCCCACACATGATCAAATCATAAAAGGGTCCAAATCTGAGAAAATGATCATCTACAGTGTACCAGGTCGACATCATGGGTCCACGGGTCGACCTAGTACTCTGTGGAAAGGGATAGTTAACTGGGAAGCAGAAATCACAGTTTGCAGTGTCCCCGGTCGACCTGGATGGTTCCCCGGTCGACCGAGTACACTGCGGACATTATAATAAACATCTGGCAGGTGGGGGATTTCTCAGTGTGTTCGGTCGACCGGGCCTCTTGGTCGGTCGACCGGGTACACTAGGTAGGTACCCTGTGGTGATTTCAACTCCCAGCTGAGGGTCAGTCCACTGTGTGCTCGGTTGACCTCATCGGTAACCGGGTCGGCCGGGCACACACGAAATCCATATTTTTAAGATTCTGCCACCTTCCATTTCTCATCAAAATCCTATTAAATGGATCCCAGATCTTCACTAATCACTTCCATACATCAGACACACCTCCCACATCATGACCTCATCACCAATGGGCCATTGATCTTCCAAATGGGGGATTCCCATCCATCAATGGCCAAATACACATAAAAAGAGCTTAGACTAACAACTCTACATATCATATCATCCAATCAACCATCTAAATACATAAATCATGCCAAACATCCATAAAAGACAGTAATTACCAATCTAAGCATGTTAATCAATTTAATTAACTAATCTAAGCATGTCTACTTGCTTTTCGTTGGAGATGCCCAAATCCAGAAGCACTAGCTCAAAGCCCAACAAATCAAACCTAAGGAATAATTAGCAAAGTAAAACTAAATTAAAACATAAATCAATGGAAAGCTCTAAGCTACCAAACACACTACTACACCCAATTATTAATCCAAACCTAAGGGGAAGAAGGGCTTACCAAACAATGAAGGGAATGGGGTGGTGGCTTGCAAATTGGGGATGAGAAGCTTGTGGGGTCCACACGAAGATGATGGTGATCGGAGGTTGTGGGGCCCACTTGATTGGTGGCCCACTAAATTAGTGGTGATGATGGTGATGATGGTGGCCCACTAAATTAGTGGTGATGATGGTGGCCCACTTGGCAAGGGAAATGGTGAAGACAGAAAAATAGAGAATGGAGAAAGAAAGAATAGAGAACAGAGAGAGAATTAGAGAGAAAGAGAGAGAAAGAGTGAGATGGGTGGAATGGGGGTTGACTCACGTCAGTGAGTGGAGTGGAGAGATGAGGGAAAAAGGGTGAAACAGTGAAGGGGAAAATGGGGAAAACAGAGAGAAAGAAATGGAGAATTAGAGAGAAATGGAGGGGGAATAGAGAGATGGATGGGGGGTGTTACACGTTGACAGCAAGGGGAGGTGAGTGAGAGAAATAAGGAAAATAAGAGAGAGAAAGAAATGGTGAGATGGGTGGTGCTCAGTCATGTGGGCAGTGAGTGAATAGAGTGAGGGAAAGAGAAGAAAGAGAGAAAATAGAGAAGGAATGAGAGAAACAGAGAAAGGGAAATGGGGGAAATAGAGAAAGAAAGAAGAAAGGAAAAAATGGGGAAAAGAGAGAGATGGAATGGGCTGGGGTTCGCCGGAGATGGTGGTGGCTGGCGGTGACGCAGGTGAGTCCGGTGGCGACGATGATGGCGCCGGAACAGTGGGGTCCACGGCTGGGTGAAGGAGAGGAGTGAAAGAAATGAGAGATGAGGTGAGAGAATGGAGAAAGGAGAAGAAGGGTTGGCCGGCAGTGGTGTTGATCGGCGGCGGCGGCGTCCGGCGATGGTGACTGCGAGGAGGGTGAGAACGAGAGGGAGAACGAGAGGTGGGAGAAAGAGAGGGATGAGAGAAAAAGAGGAAAGGGGATGGCTGTTGTCGTGTTGGATGAAGAAGGAAGGGAAATGGGTCTCCATCGTGACCTAATAAAGAGGAATAAGGGAAAGAGGAAAAATGAGATGGGGGTGTGATGAGAGTGAGATGAGTGAGGTGGGGCTCACATGGGATTAAGGTGGGGTAGGGTTTGACTAAAGTGCCCTCTTAATTAATGGGTAATGGGTTAGGCCACGGGTAGCTGGGTCATCCTAAGGTTAAATTCACAATTCTCCAAGGGAAGCCCATCTGTAATTAGGATAACCTATGGTCGACTCGGTCAAATTGGGTCCCACTAGGTATGTCTAGGGACGGGTCCTCACCCAGCCCATCTTGCCTCGAGGTTTTTATTTTCAAATACTAGTCTTATCAAAATAATAGTGTCATCGAAGAAATCCCGAATGTGACGAACATACTCCAATCTCTTTTCAAATCAAATCGGAGAAAACATACGAATTTCGATGGTGAACCGTTCGAATACACATCAAAGTGATTTGTATAAAATCATACGGTCAATCCTTTCGAACGTGGAAAGCCACATGATTTTATAGCAAATCACCGATGCTATTCAAATTAGTTTACCAAAGAGTGCAAATACAAATACAAATACATTTTTCTGACTTGAAATGGAATGGATAGTGGGGAATGACTTAATGCCTTGCCAAGGAACCATCTCAATGCACATTCACCCTTTAAACATTGATTAATAAAGAGCGCGTCTGATGCCAATGAAAATCCATAATATTTAAATGATAAAGTGCGCATTGAGACTCAGACGATTCCCGGGTAATTCCACATACATTCATTCTCACAATGATCCCATTCCCATTTCACAAACTTTCCAAGTATTACAAGAAATCCCAAATCTTTTTAAGACAGGACCATAGTTGGCCTTAAACCGAGCCCAAAACAATCTACTTATTTAGTCCAACACAGCCCTTTAAACATGACCCAAACAGCTCTTAAAAACAGCCCAAAACTAACTTTGAATCGCCCACAAAACAGGTTTTAAATCAGCCCCAAAAACTAACCTGAACCAGGCCCACAAAACAGACTTTAAATCAGCTCAAAACCAACCTGAACCAGGCCCACAAAACAGACTTTAAATCAACCCAAAACCAACCTGAACCAGGCCCACAAAACAGGCTTTAAAACAGCCCAAAACTGAACCTTTAATGACCCACAAAACAGGTTTTTAAATCAGCCCAAAACTGAACCTAAGATGGCCCACAAAACAAACTTTAAAACAGCCCAAAACTGAACCTTTAATGACCCACAAAACAGGTTTTTAAATCAGCCCAATTGTATAAGAAAATCATTAAAAAGGGGCCTTGAAAATCAATAAGGCAGTGACTGGGCCTGCTCGAGCGGGCTTGAGTCCGCTCGAGCGGACCCTTCCAGCAGCTGGAATTAGGTTGCTGCACGCCCAGTTTCCATCCTTTTTTTTTTTTTTTTTTTGCATTTTTCCTTTCTTCTGAGTTTTTCAATGTTCATTCTCATTCCAATTTCCATTCAACATCATATAAAAAGTCTCATTCCATGCATAAGCTTAATATAGAGATTAAGCACTAATCATAGGAAAATACAAAAGAAATCCAAGATGGCAATTCTATGCACAAATTTGCTACAGAATTTCAGACCTTAACTAAGATGAAAAACAGAGATTTAGAGATGGTTTTCTAGCATTATAAACATTAGCAAACATCAAAAACCTTCATGCTAATATAAACAAAATCATTTAACAAGACTGAACTAAATTTTAATGCTAGAAAACTTCTGTAAATCAGACCTTACATGGCTAAAACAATCATTCAAATGAACCAAATTTTCAAATCGGAATTTATAAATAGACAAGATTCAAAAGCATGCATTCCAATCCATTTATTCACTTGCCTCCACTCCAAAAGGATCTAAGGTTTCCTCCCAGAAATCTCTTCCCTCAGCCCAACTCCAAGCTACAAAAACCATGGAAAAACCCACTCAAAAGAAATCCAGATTTTTGAAATAAAAGGGGTTCTTCAAGAACCACCTTGCATGCATGCTAAAAAGCTTCAAAAGGGTCTAAAGAACCCAAGGCTAGGAGGAGAAAGCCAAGCCTCACCTGAAAGTGCAGAGATCAGCAAGAAATGTTTGGTGAGGAAGATGGGTCCAGCTGAAATCCCTTGAAAATGGTATCAATAGAAAGCTTAGGTGATGAGGGAGAGATTGGTGCACTCAAATCTTCATTTTTGGCCAAGGAAGTTCAACATGCAAAGGAGAGAAGGTGGCTGTAATGGAGAAGAAGAAAGAGCTCTCTTAGCTGCTGTAGTAGGGAAAAATGGAAGTGTAGAAGATAACCCACGTTGGTTTAGTTTTAAGTGGGGAAGTGGGTCCCATTTGGTCTCAAACTTGACATGGCTGGATCAGTCATTTGTGGGTCCCGGACGAGATCGACGAAGAAGACAAAATTGATCAGCAAAATTTCTATTTTCCAAAAAGTATACTTTCCCCAATTTCTGAATTTTTCGAAATTCATGGACAGATTTAATGTGAAAAGTCAGTTTTTGCCCTTTTTCTCGAAAAACGCATTTTCTGATCATCAAATCAAAATGGTCAAAACATGAAAGTTGTTAAACTTCCTAAAATGAGTCAAAATACACCAAAATTAGAATTTTTTAGAAATCAAAAGTAATTTCTCATAAAAATACATATCATATAAACCGGGTCAAACCAAAGTCAACGGTCCTCAAAATCTCAAAGGCTATGGAAAAATCTAGTCAAACTCAAAACAAAGTTAAACCAACTCAAATATTGCTTAAAAAGCTAAACCATGATTAAAACAATACTAAACAGAGGAATTGGGGGTCGGGGTCTTACAGGAGATATAGAAATAGGTGGGAGAAGAGGAAGAAGAAACAAACAGAGTTCTATGTTTTGACCCTGGTTGTACTGTACAATATGCGGGGACCCTTCGTGAGGAATGGCCAAATTCTGGAATTTTTTCCGTAAAATCCTCTATATTATATATATTATTATGATCACTCTAATAATTTTTTTTATTTTTCATGGAGCCCACACAAATTTAAGTGACATTAAAGCTCATTCACCGCATGCCAAGATAACTACAAAATAAGAACTTGCATTAATAAGAAGCTAAAACATACCCACATAAGAGTTGGTGAAGTGGCATAAGGAGTGGGCTTGCTCCCCACATCTTGTATTCAAAACTCACAATCAATTTACTCGGTGTGCGATTGAGTGGATTTAACGTGTGCCACCTGAGGGATTAGTCCCATTGGGTCAAATGACCTCATGGTGGATTTAACGTGTGCCACCTGAGGGATTAGTCCCATTGGGTCAAATGACCTCAGGGATACCCTCGTCATAGGGTTTGGGGGGGGGGGGGGGTTGTCTTCATGTGTTCGGATCTAGATTCAGATACATATCCAACATGGGGCCTTTTGTTGTATTTGGATCCGGCATCAGTGGAAAAAGAATGAATCTGGTTCTAGATCCGAATCCGAAGTAAGATATGGAATGCATTTTATTTATTTATTTATTTGATAATGCTTAAATTCATTAGTATAATTGGATAAAAGAGCTTAAAGATATTTTTTTATATGTAAGTGGGGTTATTAAATGATAAATGATTAAAGCTAAGTAAATCCTCAAATGTCAATGCATTCAAGCTATATAGGCCCTTTAGAATTATATATATATTTAATGTGCAAGATGTAATTATCCTAAATCCAGATCCTCAGGTCAGAGCATACAGAGATCCTTAAAATCATGGAAAAGCCTTCGTTTTTCCACACATGCCATTTTTTGTAGTTTGGTGTAGTACTTTTCACGAAGAAAAATAAGAAAGAAGACGGCTAGTTTTCCTCACTTCCAGGGAAAGTCATTTAATATTAGAAATGTTTTTCAGATCCACAGTACCTAGAATTCTAGTCTTGCACAATCATGTCCTTAGGGCTCGTTTGAATATCACGAAGACGGTGGAGAGAACAAAAAGAATCTACCCTCCATGGATAGGTAATGGCTATGATGGTAGATGAAGAGAACCCTACGGCCCATAGTGCTTTTGTGCTTTTCTCTACAAGGTTTTGATCATTGTTTCTCCACAACTCCCAAAATAATGCCTAAGATGAATTTCCCTTGGGCAAATATACATGTAAATGATGCTTTTGATGGCCTTAAATATGGGAGATTTTCTCCCACAGAGATTCTTGGAGGGCGCCTTTGATTCATATATGTCTGCTTCTGTGGTGGACAGTGGGGATTGAGAATCCTGCACCCACTTGTGCAGACTCTCATATGAATAAGTCTTGTGTTTGGATATAGGCCAATTTATCCACTGTGATTAGGATCTAGGCCAATTTAGGTAGGCCTAGACACACTTGCATCTTAGCCGCGGTACTTAGATCCATGTTTAGTGTTTGAGACCCTTTTTAAGATAAATCCAAGCCTAAGTTCTTAAGTTTGATATAATAAACATATAGTGTGTATATGGTTAGATAAAAAGTGATTTATATAAGTGCTTTTTCACCTGTGGGACATCCATGCATGGGCAACGCGAAATTCAATTAAAAGCTTTCACTGAATTAGGGACGGCAATGTTGGTTTCACATGGAGATCCACCGCGACCCACTCCTTTTAGGGCCTGGTTTGGTGATGTATTGGTCGGATTCATATGGGGTATGATTTTTTGAATTCTGACCCGAGTTGGATTCGAGGCGAGTTCGAGCTTTGGCTCCCCAACTTACCTTGCACCGATTGTCTTCCCCAATTATAGTGTAAATTAGGGAGAGATCCCTCATTTTTGGGCTATAAAGTCTCTAGGACATAGCATTAATGTTTAAGGCCTAGAGTCCCTTGCACATGGAATTAATTCAGGCGGTGGTCCCTAAGCATTTATCAGATTTTTTATGTCTCATTTGCCCTTTTAACCATTTAAATGGATGTGTGGTCCCTAAGCATGTGACATCAGATTTTTTATGACTCATATGCCCTTCTAACAATTTAAATGGGTGTGTAGTCCCTAAGCATGTGACATTACTGTCTTTCTCGGATTATTTTTACAAGGTCCTTACTATCTGTAGCGTGTTGGGTTTTGGACCATGGCAAGTGAACTACTTCATAATCCTCATGGCTAGTTCTATAACAGCCTTGAGGAAAGTCTTTCTTTCTCCACATTGAAAGAGCACCTTGATAGAAGACACTGTTTCAACAGAAATGAAGAGCTTAAGAAGAAAACCTAAGAGATTACTTGAACAACTGATTGCATAAGTCACATGGGGTAGGTTGCTAGATTCACATAAATTTTTATCAAAGCTAAATAAATATAAATTAACTTAGTCAAACCAAACCAAATCTAGTTAGATAATCTCATATCGAAATAACATAACTTGTTTTTAAACATAGATAAATTCGTATAAACTCAAATAAACTCATGCCAAAGTCAAATAAGTTCACATCAAAGTTAAATACATTCACAGCAAACTCAGATAAATTTACTTAATTCGTATCAAACTTAGATAAATTCAAAGCAAACACAAATAAACTCATATCAAACTTAGATAAATTCGTACCAAACACAGATAACATCATGCCAAAGTCAGATAACACATACAAAACTTAGATAAATTCAAAGCAAAATCAAAAAAATTCATTTAAAAACTCATGCCAAAGTCAAATAAGTTCACATTAAAGTTAGATAAATTCACAGCAAACTCAGATAAATTCACTTAATTCGTATCAAACTCAGATTAATTCAAAGCAAACACAAATAAATTCATATCAAACTTAGATAAATTCGTACCAAATACAGATAACATTATGTCAAAGTCAGATAACACATACAAAACTTAGATAAATTCATTGGTACAATACCATCATCATTTGAAAATTTACTGCAACTTGAATCATTAGATTTATCAATGAACCAGCTCTGTGGAGAGATCCCTATAGAGCTGGCAGGTCTAACATTCCTCTCAGTTTTAAACCTCTCTCAAAACAACTTCATTGGAAGAATACCACAGGCCCAACAATTCCTTACCTTTACAAATGATTCCTTTCAAGGAAATCATGGATTATGTGGCCCCCCATTGTCTAGGCAATGTGAGGCACCATGGCAGCCTGGAAGTGTGAGTTTTCCATCTGAAAATAGTTTTGATTGGCAATTCTTATCGGCAGGGTTGGGATTTGGCGTTGGTAATTGGATGGTTATGGGGCTACTTATATTTTCGACGAGAGTGAGAATGTGGTTTTTCAAACATGTGGACAGGATCTTATTTGTGCTCATGGTGTGGTGGGACATGTACATTAAGAATTTGGTTACTCCAAATCGGAGAGCATCTTTTTGACGGAAGTAGTGCGTGTGCGTGTTTTGTGACGTATAGAATATATAAAGAGAGGACGTTTTTGTCTTTTGACTCATTTAATGTTAAAAGACTTGGACCACTGCTATGAAATGTAGTGTCGAGGGACCTGCCGCCAAATGCCCCTTAATTATATTACAAGTAGGATTTTGTACCTACAACTTCATTAGCACAAGTAGTTACAGGGAAAGAGAGTAGTTATAGCTCAAGTCCATTCACATACAACTTCATGCAGACACTACTGACAGCCATGAGAGTAGAGGTAGGAGATTTAAAATAATTGAATGATGTACATCAATATAGCCCTCCACTTGTAATGCTTAATCGTTCGTCTTTCACCAATGTGATAGTAAAATGGGTTTTACATATGTGATATTTACATATGCAAGTATTACACATGTATATAAACTATTATCATTTATATCAAAATCATGATTTTCACATGTGTAAATGAGTATATCCAACCTTGCTAAGTGTACCATGAATTATTTTAAAGCTTTTTTCTACCAATTTCTTAAGATCCATGAAGAATGAAGTTAAGAAACTTTATCTTCTAATTGTCTTTGGTGATATAAAATAGATGAACGGTTTGGATCAAGAATTGGGCACTTAGAAAAGTATAGAAAATTAGATTTTTACATATAAAATTTATCGGGTATTTTTCACAAATTTTTTAAAACCACGAAGAGTTAAGACAAGAAATTTTTTTTTTTTTTAATTCCTGTGGCCATTCTCGGCCATATAAAGACAATATTACTGGTGGGAAACAAATGCAGGTCAGTAGAGTTATCCCGATGTGTACTTGGTACATCACCATGCAAAAACCACTTTATCACCTTTTCCGATGGGTGCATGAATCTTAATGCAAAAATTGTGTTATTTATATGCATATTCTCACCTCATTTATGCATCACATGCATCAATCAATGCAAATAAATTTATGTTATCGTTATAGTTACATATGTAAATGACGGTAAACAAATGACCCCTTTATCGTTGACCGCCAACCAAACTAAATCAAAGAATTTGGACTTCAATTTCCTTTTCAACACATGATCAGAACTGACTGTCATACCTGGATATGGAATGTGCTGATGGGCGTACACAAGACCAAATTGTAGCCCCAATGGGCCCAATGTCTAATTAGCAATGAACGAGCTTTGTGTGGGTTTGTTAATAGGTTTATGATCTAATGATAGTTAAAAAAAATGCGGAAATGAGATAAATAGGGAAAAATAGTTGCATTTTTTTAATGACGTGGGTACTCCCAAGGTCTTTGACCAAACATTACTAAATATCTCGGGTGGCATTGGTTGAACCAATACAAATGTACACTGGACAAATATAATGTGGGTTTCGAACACAAGTGTGAGGAGCAAGTCCGCCTGCACCTTAGGCCACTCAACCAACTCCTAGGTGGGTGGAAAAATAGTAACATGGAAAAGCCAATTCTGTTATACTCTTTCACATGGGAATAGAATTATCACAGAAAGACAAATTCACATATAATTTTAGGCACACCCTTTTAAGTTTTAAAGCATGCTCATGCGGCGTATAATACTGATAATGCGTTCTTATCCATTCAGTCAACGTTTTGATTTGTTCCCAGAATCCACGTCCACTTTCACTTTCACTTTCAATGGTGCTGAACATAAAATCAAGGGACAATTACCGTACGGACGACTCAAGACCCGACAATTACCACATACAAGACGAAAGATTGAAATTTACCACATGCAAGATCGTACAGAAAAAACGGTCAAAATAGGACGGAAATACCCTTTTTCGTGCGATATCCTAAGTCTGTAGGATATCGAAGGACAGTTCGATATCCTACGTCTGTAGGATATCGCACAGTTACCTACTCCCATCCCATCACATATCAAAGATTTTCACCACAAAAGGTCAATTTTCATCTTCTCCGTTTTCGCTGAGGAGGTTCGTTTTCATCTTCTCCATTTTTACTGAGGATGAAGAGTGTAAATTTTAGTGAAAAGCTACAGCGAGAAGCTTAGCTCATCTCAGTCCTTTCTGCTTTATCTGGGCAATCTCAAAACCAGCAAAAGCTTCTTTTGAGGTTGATGAGGAGAAGAGAAAGGTGGGAGAGAGAGGTGGCTAACAGTGTGGGTGCTGGGCGGCCCTCAAGCGCGGAGTGAAAGGAGCGTGCAGATATTTGGATATCTAACATTTGGTTTCACTCTCTGCAGCAACCGAGACCAGATATTTGAATGCTAGCAATAGGGAGCTTGCTGTTCCTCAAGATGCTCAGGCCTCAACAGATGTTGTCATCGATCCGCCTGGGCCCGAGAAGAAAGATGTTCCTCAGCTACTTCAGTTCACTTATAAGGAGCTCAAATCTGCTACTGGGAACTTCAAACCTGATAGCATTTTTTTAGTTCCAATTTTATTTTATTTAACTTGCCGCAATATAGAGAACAGTTCAATGGGATTTGATGTTCGAGGTTGTTATTAAATTGGTGTTAGATGTTGGATTTTAATTAGAAAAAGAATTTGTACTCAAATTTTATTTAGAAAGAGAATTTGTACTCAAATGTATATTTCTGTGTCCGGTCCAGTGACTTCTCCTGTGTCTGTGTTGTTGTAAGTCTCCACTTATTTCATCTATATAAAAAGAATGCACATGTTCTGCAAGTGAACTCTTTTACATTAGAATCTTTTCATCACATTCACTGTAAATCCATGGTATTGAAAATTTGGTAGAACCAGTAATGGATGGATAGGAATCAACAGCTAATGAATATAACAAGTTTGGTGGTGTTTGGCTGGAAAATGCAATTTATATTTTATTCAAAAAATAAAAAAATACACAAAATCACCCTAATCCTTATCAGTATTTTACGAATGTTAGTGATATTGGTCTCGCTGTAGCGAGGATGTAGCGAGGAAACTAGATGTATGGACCGTGTAGTGCGTAGATGTATGTACCGTGTAGTGCGTCAGAGAAGTCCAAAACAAAAAAAACCAGTGGCAGGTCTCGCTATAGCGAAAATTGATCTCGCTATAGCGAGTTCTCGCTATAGCGAGTTCTCGCTATAGCGAGATCACATTCTGGCTACTCCAGAATTTTTTCATTCCGTAACGAAACTCTGCCTGATTCCTTTTTTTCCTGTCAAAACGCTCTACTGGGCTTATTAGACACATTCCACTATGTATCAAAGAACTCCAAATATCTTTCTTCCCCACTTCCTTCATCTGTCTGCATCTAGGTTCTCTCCTCATAGTTTATCCTAATCTCATCACTTCTTTTCAAGGGTTTCCTTGTTATTCATCTCAGGGATCGTCCTCTTCTCCTCATCCCCATACATGTATGTATATATATATATATATATTTTTTCTCATCCCAGTTAATCACTCAATATATGTTGTTTATCCACACTAAGTGTTGTTGGATTGCCTAAACCAGTTAATCACTCAATATATGTTTGTTTATCCACACTAAGTGTTTGTTGGATTGCCTATTTATATGTTTGGTTATATGTTTGTTTATACACATCTGTAGTTTTTCATGTTGCAGCATGGCTCCTAAAAAGGATAAAGGGAAGCGACCAGCAGCTGGGTCTTCCTCTCGTTTTAATACGGAACGCTTTAAGGATGAGGAGTGTGCTGAACGTTTTGAATCAAGATTCACCAATCGCACTGTCATCTTTGAGAGAATAGTTGTGCATAGCGATCTCACCATGATAAGTTTTTTGCAATGGCTACATATTAACCGTCTTATGACTCTAATGGTAATAACCTAACGGAATGGAGGTGGAAACGGAGTTCTACAGGGAAAACGGAGATGAAACGGACCTTAGTGAAAAAAATGGATAAGATGAAACGGACTTTTTCGCTGAGATGAAACGGACCTCCTCGGTTTTGAAAAACTTTCATCGGACCTCCTCAGTTTGAAAAATTGGAGAAGATGAAACGGACAGATGGGATGGAAGTTGGTGAGAATTCGATATCCTACAGGTTTAGGATATCGCACTGTGCGATATCCTACGTATGTAGGATATCGCATCCTTCGATATCCTAAATGCTTGGGATATCGAACGGTTCGATATCCTACAGACATAGGATATCGCTCAAAAAAGGGTATTTTCGTCTCATTTTGTGCCTTTTTTGTGTACGAACTTCTTTCAGGTAAATTCTAATTTTTCATCTTTAATGGGGTAATTCTCATGTATAGGGCTGTCCGTACGGTAATTGTCCCTAAAATCAAATGTAGGCCATAGACACCGCATTGACTTTCGTGAACATGAAGACAAGACTTCTGGTGTTATAATTACATTGACGACTCTATTGCAACTAATCTTAGAACAGAAGCATGAGAAAATAATAATAATACTAATAATAAAAAGTAAAAAAGTTCAATAGAATAGCTATTTATTAAAAATGGGGAATTTTTTTTTTTAAGTTATAGTGTTTTTGTAAAAGTACTCAAAATTAGAATAAGATATGAGCAGGTTTTGGTAGGCCTCTTTGCCATTCATATATATATATATATCAGTGATCTGTTTAATCTAAGATTATGAATTGAATGATAAGTTTCTATTTGACCATTCTCATAGGACATATTTGCTTGCATGAAATCAACTATAGAGGGATACACGGTTAAACGGACTGTTTAACATTGCATTATTAAAGAGGTGAAGGTTGAAAGGATATAAGGTAAGATGTTGATAGGACATTCATTTTTTTAGGACTTAAATTAATAGAGTGATGATCGAGTATCAATTTTGCATCCCCTCTTTTGACAATTTGACTTTAGTCGGTTCTCATAACATCAAATTGACTCTTTTTTTTTTTTGGATAGCTGCATCCTAATCATGCTGCCTAATTGGCTAGTAGGTTTAAGGGAGAGTCTTACGCTCTTAGCACTGGGTGAGCAGATTTGAGCCCTGATTTGCTGCAAAAGTAAGCCTTTACCAGCTACAGTGTACAGATCCATTTGTTGATAATTCCTTCAGTAAGGAAACTAAAATAGTTTTCTATGTGCAACGTTAATTTGTGGAATTGAAGATTTCATCATAGAGATATATATAAACAGCTCTCCTTTTCCTTGTACCCCAATTCCTACGTTTGGTGCAATACATTCTGGCAGAGTAAGGCTCCTTTTTTTTTTTTTAACTTTATTTTCAACAATATATAGAAGGAAACATAAATTTGAAAGAGAGAGATGAAAAGTTGGGTTCCTCTTCCTCACCTACACTAAAAAATGGAAATTAATGGAGAACAAAATCTTCGAGCTTTTTGAAAAATGGGCTCGAAGCATTTCCAGCCATCAGATCAAATGAAGGAAAAATTGAAACGGAAGTTGATATTAGCATTTCACAATAATTCCCCAGAGATGTTAGTGCAAATAAAGTGGCTAAAGTCCTTAATTTGCACAACCCAAATCCAGCCCACCCATCAAATTTAAACCAATTAAAGATAAAATGCCTCACCCTTGGATTGATCATGTGCAGCCTTCATTTCTATCATCACATCCTTGTTCAAGTTTTTTATATTCTTTCTTGTTTTATTCTTCTAAAAGAAAGGTGTGAACATATAGAGACATTACTAGATGATAAATGCTAATCACATATGACCAGGTGGTGGCTCTTTATTTTATTAACTCGAATGCAATAAAATACTTGAATGGTAGATAGAAAGACTTAAAAGTCACTCATATAATGAGGAGTACGTCATCAAAGACAGAGGTTGTGGACTTTTACTTTTGGTGCATGAAGTTTCCATAAGAGTTGAAGGGGTTTTGATGTGGATTTTCTCGTCTCTTTCACTAGTTGCTTGAGGAATTATTATTGTTTGAGTGATTGAAGGAAAGGCAACCCAAACTGTGCTCCTTCACCTATTCGGAAACTCCATTTATAAAACTTTTAGGGATCTTATAATGTGGGAATATTTTCAAATTTTAGAGTCCTCTATCGACATTTCAAGGGAAATTAAGTGGAAATATAATTACTCTCGAAAGATATATTATAGAGTATTTTATGGAAAAAAATTCAGAATTTGCTCATTCCTCGTGAAGGGTCCCGCAGATTGTACAATACAAACTCGGTCTTCCCGCCACTTTCTAATTTATTTTTTTGTACTTTTTCTAGGCGACGCTAGGGTCACGTCTTCTTCTTCCTCATCTCTTTCCTATTTTTAGATAGCCCCCACTCCATTTCTCACCAAATCCTACATGTTTTCCACTATTCATATAGGCGGAAAAGCTGTGAATACAAATTTTTCACAGGTTTTTCACTATTCATATCGGTGGAAAAGCTGCGAATATAGGTTTGCCCTGCCGAGCAGCCTTTCTCTTATCGTTTTCTCATGGATGAGTTCATGGATTGAGGGTAAGTTCTACATGATCGATAACGTATGAGTATAAGATTGTTATTGGAACCATTCTTCCATGTTATGTCTACCATTTTTTATCTTTCCCGTCTCTTTCACTTTTCAAGATAAATTTTCAGAATATTAAAAGAATAAATAAAGAAACTATATGATGGTCAGTAGTAATCTTTTTATAAAGCATGTGATATTGTTTTTCCAAAATGATTGGGAGAAAATGGAGTGGGGGAGATATAGAAATAGGTGGAAGAAGAAGAAAAATAAGAGGAAGAAGAAAAAAACGGAGTTCTATGTTTTAAAAAAAATCGTGTAGAGCGACGCTAGCGTTGATCCTATCAGACACGTACGAGCGACGCTAAGGTCGCATCCTTTATCATTAAAAAAAAATGGAAGAGGCCCTAACGGACCTCGGTTGTACTGTACAATTTGCAGGGACCATTCGTGAGGAATGGCCAAATTCCAGAATTTTTCCCGTAAAATCCTCTATATTATATATATTATTATGACCACTCTAATAATTTTTTTATTTTTCATGGAGCCCACACAAATTCAAGTAACATTAAAGCTCATTCACTGTCAAGATAACTACTAAATAAGAACTTGCATTAATAAGAAGCTAAAATATACCCACATAGGAGTTGGTGGAGTGGCATAAGGAGTGAGTTTGCTCCCCACATCTTGTGTTCAAAACTCACAATCGATTTACTTGGTGTGCGATTGTGTGGATTTAGCGCGTGCCGCCCTAGGGATTAGTCCCGTTGGGTCAAATGACCTCAGGGATACCCTCGTTGAGAGAGGGGGGGGATGATTTGAACTCCTCCCAACTAGGGATTAAAATGGGTCAGATCTGGGGCAGAGTACCATGATGGAACCAAAACTAAAAATTGTCTTAATATGTTTGGATCTAGATTCAGATACATATCCAACATGGGGCCTTTTGTTGTATTTGGATCCGGCATCAGTGGAAAAGGAATGAATCTGATTCTGCATCCAAATCCGAAATAAGATATGGAATGCATTTTATTTATTTCTTTATAATTGATAATGCGAAAATGCATTAATTAGTATAATTTGATAAAAGACCTTAAAGATATTTTTTATATGTAAGTAGGGTTATTAAATGATAAATAATTAAAGCTAAGTAAATCCTCAAATGTCAATGCATTCAAGCTATATAGGCCCTTTAGGATTATATATATATAAAGTGCAAGATGTAATTATCCTAAATCCAAATCCTCAGGTGAGAGCATACAGAGATCCATATTCAAATTAAATTGTTTTGGATCCCATATGCTTGGATTTGATTACCATTTTCTCCCAAATCCAAATAGGTTTCCTACCACTTTAATCGAAACTCGAGACATCTTATACTCGAATAATCAAATATGCATTTGCAACCCTCCTCACAACTTCTCAGTTTTTAGTATTGTTGAAAAGCTACTCAGGCCATTGAACTACATAAATTCTTTTTATAAATATCTATTTAAAAAATATCAAAAGTAATTATATTTGGGGTGCGGGCCTTAGCCACATGGGATATTAAAGATCCAATTCATATCACGGGCGGTTGCTAAAGTTTCAATCCAATTTATTCTCTATGCTTCAAATCATGCAATAGAGAATTAGAGACATAAGAAAGGATGGTAAAGAAGCAAAAGAGTTTGCCATACATAAAAAGTAGAGGACTTTACCGAGAAAATCCCGAAATATAGCCATATATCTCGAAAGGTCCTCGCAATTTGTGTAGCACTAATGGGGTTCTTTCGCCAATTTTTTATATTTTCTTATACTTTTTTTACGAGCGACGATAGCATCACAATGGGCGACGCATGGGCGAGCTAGCATCCCATGCGTCGTTCGTCACACCCAACTTTCCCTGCACACCCCCGCACCAACACCTCCTCCTTTCTTTCTTTACTTCTTCTCTCCTGCCTGATCCCCAATGGTTTGTTTTGGTGGAACTCTCAAATTGGGCAGAGGATTCCCCCATCACTTTGGCAATAGATGTCACCAATTTTTATGTGGTGGCTTATCTGATGGGAAATCGGTCCTTCTCCTTCAATGAAACTAATCCCGACCCTGCAATTGTTAATCTTTTCCCAGATACACAACAATATACGCTTCCATTCTCCGGCAGCTATATAGACCTGGAACGAGTCACAAATCAATATATAGAGATCATCGATCTAAGAATGGAGCCACCATGAAAACGCCATCACATTGCTCGGATCAGCAACATGGATATCAGCAAAGGCCATTAATGGCTCTGGATCTAAGAAGTGGCTTCCATTGTTTTGATCGCTTCTGCTCTAGCATGGAGTATCTAGCTATGTAATTGTGTGGGGAGATTTCCGGAAATCCAGGATTACGCTAATCACAGCCATCAGATGAGACTAAGCACTCTCACGTGCCATCCGCGTGCCATCCACGTGGCACCAAACTCACCCCGGCTACCGGGACAGATGCCTTAGCCAAAGTCAAGCAGCTCCGGGCCGCTAGCGCCGAGCTCGGCTACCTCCTGTGCCATCCCGGCTGAGAGCTCCACCTCGGCTGAAGGAGCCGGGACGAAAGCCGAAGCAAGAAAGAGCCTCCACTTGCACCCCTCATCCCCCACGTCATCAGGCACGTGGAGGAATAGGGGCGCAAGCTAGTAAGACAGATGCGACATCCAGCCGTTCACAATCTTCGCCAGATCCCTGACAGGGCGGCATCCAGCGGCTGAAGCCACATCAGGGCAAGGCCCGAGGGCGGATCCGATGGTACCCCTACCGTCAAAGGTGCCCAACACGATCTGGCCCAACAAGACGCGCATTTAATGCGATGTGGGCTGATCCGACTGGCATTAAATGCAAAGTGGGCTGGAATGGACCGCATTTATTACTTTGTGGGCTGATCATGACTTCCCGGTCGAATCATGGGACCCACACCAAAATATCCTCCAAAGATACGACCCAAGCCTCTATAAATAGAGCTTCATACCACATGCAAGGTACGCACAATCCTACGCACAGAGCTGTTACTCTGCCTCTCTTTTTCCTCTCATTCCATTGTTCCAGTTCCTTCACTGACTTTGGCATCGGAGAGCCTTGCGCCGCCCAGGCCAGGGTCCTCTGACCGTGTGTTCTTCTCTTTCAGGCTTTCGGACGGTACCCAGTCATCACCACGTTGGATAAGTCCTTTAAGGCTCCCCAGTTATTGTGGGTCATTATTTTCTGCACCTACAGTAGTAGACTTGAATAAAAGGCACCAAATCTGTTGTTGCCTACGGATGAGTGTGAAACATTCCTCGGATAAAATGACCCCTCTTGTTGAAAGTAATCCAAAAATGGGTGAGGTTATTGGGCCATGGTTGTTCAAATATTGAAGTTGTATGAGAAGCCTTAGATGTGGAGATCAGGAGAGAAGAAAGAAAGAAAGACGGTGGTGCTGGTGTGGGGGTGTGCAGGGCGATGCAGGGAAAGTTGGGTGTGGCGAACGATGCTAGCGTCGCCCATGCGTCGTCCATGGTGATGCTATAGTCGCTTATAAAAAAATATAAAAGAATATAAAAATTGGCGAAAGGACCTCATTAGTGCTACACAAATTACGAGGACCTTTTGGGATATATGACTATATTTCGGAATTTTTTCAGTAAAATCCTCTAAAAAGTAACATTGTGAGGTGTATTGTATCGACAAATTTTGCTGGGCCAAGTCTGGAAGATACTTTTCTTCGGATCTGTTTCTGAAATTCGAATAGTATGCCTTATTAGAAGGTCTTCTTCTTGATCGGATTTTTTTTTTCTGAGGACACGCTTATACAATGCGAGGATTACTTAAAAATCATGGAAAAGCCTTCGTTTTTCCACACATGCCATTTTCTGTAGTTTGGTGTAGTACTTTTCACGCAGAAAAATAAGAAAGAAGTCGATCGACAATTTTTCTTCACTTCCAGGGAAACTCATTTCCAATTAAAAATGTTTTTTCGATCCACAAATTCTAGTATTGAACGATTGTGTCCTTAGGGCTCGTTTGAATGTCACGAAGACGGTTAAAAGAACAAAAAGAATCTACCCTCCATGGATGGCTAATGGCTATGATGGTAGATAGCCCATAGTGCTTTTGTGCTTTTCTCTACAATGTTTTGATCATTGTTTCTCCACAACTCCCAAAAAATTGCTAAAGATGAGTTTCCCTTGGGCATATATACATGTAAATGATGCTTTTGATGGCCTTAAATATAGGAGATTTTCTCCCGCAAAGAGATTCTTGGAGGGCGCCTTTGATTCATATATGTCTGCTTGGACAGTGGGGATTGAGAATCCTGCACACACTTGTGCAGACTCTCATATGAATAAGTCTTGTGCTTGGATCGATATAGGCCAATTTATCCACTGTGATGAGGATCTTAGCCAATTTAGGTAGGCCTAGACACAATTGCATCTAACCCGCGGTACTTAGATCCATGTTTAGTGTTTGAGACCCTTTTTAAGATAAATCCAAGCCTAAGTTCTTAAGTTTGATATAATAAACATATAGTGTGTATATGGTTAGATAAAAAGTGATTTATATAAGTCCTTTTTCACTTGTGGGACATCCTTGCATGGGCAACGCGAAGTTCATTTCAAAGCTTTCACTGAATTAGGGACGGCAATGTTGGGTTCAAATAGAGATCCACCGCGACCCACTCCTTTTACGGGCTGGTTTGGTGATGTATTGGTTGGATTCATATGGGGTATGTTTTTTTTTTTTAATTCTGACCTGAGTTGGATTCGGGGCAAGTTCGAGCTTTGGCTCCCCGACTTACCTTGCATCGATTGTCTTTAATTATATTACAAGTAGAATTTTGTACATACAACTTCATTAGCACAAGTAGTTATAGGGAAAGAGAGTAGTTATAGCTCAAGTGCATTCACATACAACTTCATGCAGACGCTACTGACGGCCATGAGAGTAGAGGTAGGAGATTTAAAATAATTGAATGATGTACGTTAGCCCTCCACTTGTAATGCTTGGTCGTTCATCTTTCACCAGTGTGATAGTAAAATGGGTTTTTTTTTACATATGTGATATTTACGTATGTAAGTATTACATATGTAGAATCTATTATTTTTTTTTATCAAAATCATGATTTTCACATGTATAAATGAGTATATCCAACCGTGCTAAGTGTACCATTGATTATTTTAAAGTTTATTCTACCAATTTCTTAAGATCCATGAAGAAAAATGAAGTTAAGAAACTTTATCTTCTAATTGTCTTTGGTGATGTAAAAAAGATGATCGGTTCGGATCAAGAATTGGGCACTTCAAAAGTGTAGAAAATTAAATTTTTACATATGAAATTTATCAGGTATTTTTTCGCAAATTTCTCGAAACCATTGAAGAGTTTTAAGGAGATTTTTTTTTTCTTGTGGCCATTCTCGGCATGTGTACTTGCTACAGTACATAGATAAGTAGAGTTATCCCCATGTGTACTTGCTACAGTACCATGCAAAAACCACTTTATCACCTTTTTGGATGGGTGAATAAATCTTAATGCAAAAATTATGTTATTTATACATCATATTCTCACCTCATTTATGCATCACATGTGTCAATCAATGTAAATAAATGTATGTTAGCGTCATAGTTACATATGTAAATGACGGTAAACAAATGACCCCTTCATCGTTGACCGCCAACCAAACTAAATCAAAGAATTTGGACTTCAATTTCCTTGTCAACACATGATCAGAACTGTGGATATGGAATGTGCTGATGGGCGTACACAAGACCAAATTGTAGCCCCAATGGGCCCAATGTCTAATTAGCAATGAACGAGCTTTGTGTGGGTTTGTTAATAGGTTTATAATCTAATGATAGTTAAAAAAAATGGAAATGAGATAAATAGGAAAAAATAGTTGCATTTTTTTAATGACGTAGGTACTCCCAAGGTCTTTGACATCCCGGGTGGCATTAGTTGAACCAATATAAATGTACACTAGGCAAATATAGTGTGGGTTTTAAACATAATATGTGAGGAGCAAGCAGCCTGCACCTTAGGCCACTCGACCAACTCCTAGGTGGGTGGAAAAATAGTTACATGGAAAAGCCAATTCTGTTATTCTCTTTCACATGGGAATAGAATTATCACAGAAAGACAAATTCACATATAATTTTAGGCACACCCTTTTAAGTTTTAAAGCATGCTCATGCGGCGTATAATACTGATAATGCGTTCTTATCCATTCAGTCAACGTTTTTATTTGTTACCAGAATCCACGTCCACTTTCACTTTCACTTCACTTCACTTTCACTTTCAATGGTGCTGTCGCTGAACATAAAATCAAATGTTGGCCATAGGCCCCAAATTGACTTTCGAGAACATGAAGACGACTTCTGGTGTTATAATTACATTGACGACTCTATTGCAACTAATCTTAGAACAGAAGCATGAGAAAATAATAATAATACTAATATTAATAGTAAAAAAGTTCAATAGAATAGCTATTTATTAAAAATGGGAAAAAACTTTTTTAAGTTATAGTGTTTTTGTAAAAGTACTCAAAATTAGAATAAGATATGAGCGGGTTTTGGTAGGCCTCTTCGTCATTCATATATATAACAGTAATTTGTTTAATCTTTAAGATCATGAAATGAATGATAGCTTCTATTTGACCATTCTCATAGGGCATATTTGCTTGCATGAAATCAAATATAGAGGAATCCTTTCACATTGCATTATTAAAGAGGTGAAGGATGAAAGGATATAAGGTAAGATGTTGATAGGACATTCATTTTTTTAGGACTTAAATTAGTAGAGTGATGACTGAGTATCAATTTTTTGCATCCCCCGTTTCGATGATTTGACTTTAGTCGGTTCTCAAAACATCAAATTGACTCTTTTTTTTTTTTGGATAGCTGCATCCTAATCATGCTGCCTATTTGCCTAGTAGGTTTAAGGGAGAGTCTTAGGCTCTTAGCACTGGGTGAGCAGATTTGAGCCCTGATTTGCCGCACAAGTAAGCCTTTACCAGCTACAGTTTACAGATCCATTTGTTGATAATTCCTTGAGTAAGGAAACTAAAATAGTTTTCTATGTGCAACGTTTGTGGAATTGAAGATTTCATCATAGAGATATAAACTGCTCTCCTTTTCTTTGTACCCCCATTCCTACGTTTGGTGCAATACATTCTGGGAGAGAAAGGCACCTTTTTTAAACTCCATTTTCTACAATAGAAGGAAACAAAAATTTGAAGGATAGAGATGAAAAGTTGGGTTCCTCTTCCTCTAGAAGGAAACATAAATTTGAAGGAGAGAGATGAAAAGTTGGTTTCCTCTTCCTCACCTACACTAATTAAAAGGAAATTAATCGAGAACAAAATCTTCGAGCTTTTCGAAAAATGGTCGAAAAATGGGCTCGAAGCATTTCCAGCCATCAGATCAAAGGAAAAATTGAAATGGAAGTTGATATTAGCATTTCACAAGAATTCCCCAGAAATATTAGTGCAAATAAAGTGGCTAAAGTCCTTAATATGCACAACCCAAATCCAGCCCACCCATCAAATTTAAACCAATTGAAGATAAAATGCCTCACCCTTGGATTGATCATGTGCAGCCTTCATTTCTATCATGATGGTCAATTTTTTATTTTCTTTCTCGTTTTATTCTTCAAAAAGAAAGGTATGAACATATTCATACATTACTAGATGATAAATGCTAATCACATATGAAGATGACCAGGTGGTGGTTCTTCATTTTATTAAGGTGATCATGTGCCAGAATGACAGATTGTATCATATCCATTTGCTTTGAAGGTCACCCATATCTTCGATTAAATAATAGCTAGCAACCAGAAAGCTCTATCAGGAACAGTATTTCCACTTGATATGTTGAATTTCATAAGCTGTTTTTATTGATCATGAATGTTTTTTTATTCAAAATACACTTGCTTATGTTTATAAAATGCACATGCTCTGCACGAGGATGGAAAATAATGACACATGGGGGAATTTTTTTGAAAAAAAAAAAAAAAAACAAAGTTAAGAGTAAGATGCAAATGTTGCATATTTTCAATTCACAATGATAGGATAGGCATATTACATGACAAGAACCTTGGATGGCAAGGTCTCGTGATGATGACGATAGGACTGCCCACATAGACCAGTCTGGCCTTTGAACTGAACACAACTTGCTTTCTAGACAGGCCACTACAACATCAAGGTTTCCCAGGCCACCCTTGGGCAACCCTATTCACACTCAACAGCAAAAAGTCCTCCAATGAATAGCTTGGATCTTCCTGATTAGGGTTTTCTTCCCAATCTTTTACGAATAATGGGTAAGGCTGGAAGCCTGGAATTATAATCCTCTGCAAACATATGAGGAGCAAGAAAGCATTCATGCTAAGAAGGTCCCAAGAATGAGACCAATTTAAGAAACCTCTCTCCTAATCATTATATATATATATATATATATTACGACGAGGGCTCCCTGTGGAATATATTATAACCTGACAGGACTATTCCCCTGGCGTGCACACAAAACCTACACACGTGCACCAGGTAAGTTTGGGGACGGATTTCAACGCAGCATTATGCCATTCACCCAACACCCTGGTGCGTTACAAAAAACTAGCTTGGAAGAAGCATCCATTGCTAGCAGCAACATTAACTTACAATGTAAGAAGCATCCGTTGTTTAAATTCGATGTTGCAAAAATTAGTATGTAATAAGCATCCATTGTTTAAATTTGATGTTGCAAAAACTAGCATGTAAGAAGGATCCATTGTTTGAATTTGATGTTACAAAAACCACTGTTATCATGTATTTGATGCAAATATCAAAATCCACTGTTATCATGTATTTGATGCAAACATCAAATGAAGCCTATCCCATCCATCTAGGGGAAAATGAAGAAAATGATAATACCTAGAATAACAAACATTGTAGCTTCACATAGCAGGTATCAATTCTTTCCAAACTAAATGCAGCCCCACACTGTTTCAGTGAAATTATGTATCTAGAAGGCTCAATAAAGCATCAACTTGAACTGTTGCTTTTATGAAAATATTACCTGAAACCTTCGATAATTATGAATCTCCGGAGCTTCTACTACTTGTGGCATCAAGAACGCGACAAAACCCCCTTCGAGCTGTGGTGACCAAAGGACAGAAAACAACTAATAATACTTAACAAGGTTTTAATAAAATCAGGAAGTTATTTCCTTTTTTTTTTTTATGGAATACACTCAGAAGTCGGGAAATCTAATTTCACAGTTCAACTCTAAACTTTATGGCATCTTACTTGCTTCAGATATATCACCATGAATATATACATTTAAGTCACATTCTAACAGGGAAAATATACGGCAGACTGAGAAAGTTACGAAAATGTGGAACAACGAAAATGGTTTTCCTCGAACATGCATTTCACATTTCATTGTGGCGAGGAAAGTTAGACCTTCTTTCTCTCGTTTTATCCTATTTGAGGAGAAAACCAAATTCCATCCTAAAGTCAACACAGTTTCCCATCTTCCGGGAGGGGAAAAGAAACTCTCTCAGGTACTCCTCTTCTTTTTACTTTTTTCTTTTTCATATTTAGGTCCTTGTAGGTACTTTTCTCCTGCAAATGCCAAACAGGGGAAAAGGGAAAAGATTAAAAAAAAAATCCCTTTCAGCTTTTCCCTCTTCCTCCAGTTGGTAGAGGTTCCACTTCCCCCATTTTCCCTTGTCCCCACTTTCTCTTCAACCAAATTCCCTTTCGCTGCCAATGAGATGATGAGGAAAGTAACAAAAATAGTGGTGATCTGATATTCTGTGGCCAACATTTCAGCAGCCAACACAAGGAAGCCATAGTTATGATATAATTTGCTTACATGGCATCTGTATGATAACTGTGATCAATAATACGATAACAAGACATGATACAGAACTGAAGAACATCTAATAATAAAATTACTATGGAAGATAATAATGCCAATCAGTTTCAGAGTTGGGCTCAAAAGCCCTCTCAACAAGGCATCTTCAATTCAAAGACGAGTGCAAAAACAGGTTGTTAGTTATTAGTCTTACTATGCTAGCCATCTTAGATGAGTTACATTAAATAGAATAAAATAACTTAAACAAGTGGGAGTCCTGATTATTGGATACCTGCTAACACGACACTTTTTTTAATGAGTAGTCTTACTACTAAATTTTTCAGTGAGTAGTTTTGTAGCTCCCCACCAAGGATATTACAGTTCCCTTCAGAGGATACGCGAGGGATCTTAGAACAAAGGGAAACGGATCTAGATTTTCTTTCTTCCTTTTTTTTATCTGTCTTCGAACCAAGAAGTATTATGACGCCAGATTTTCAACACACTTTCCAGAGGGAGACGGATCTAAACTTTCTTTTTCTTTATGTGTTCTAACCAAGAAGTACTACAATGCCAGATTTCCATCATACTTTCCCCAGGTTTTCTTTTCCTTCTTTTACTTTCTTATTAAGGTTCAAAATGGTTTCCTCGGTGTATAATCAGCGCGTTTTTTCTCTTAAAATATAGAAGTGTGTTCCCTAGAAAAGATTCAAGATAGCTCCCTACCAGTTGACAGCGACAGCCAGAATTTCCGTGCTTGTGTGGGAAGAGAGTAGAGAGAGAGAGGATGGGTAACTACTTTGCCGCACTTCTTTTTTCCATTAACAAGTCAAAAGAAAAGAAAATCTGTTATTTCTTTTTATAAGGTATCAACTGAATTTCATTAAGAAGGAGAATTAAAGACTCCAATAAACAAAAGATGTATAAAAAATAGCATGCTGTATGGATACAATAAGTATATTAATCACCTATAAAAGAGGATTCATACTGAAAAGTTTTTTTTTTTAGTTTCAATAGAGAATTTTCCACAATTGTCCTCAATGGGTTTTTATGTTCTAGAAGTGTTGCATTAACACCTCATATTAATTTTAATAAAATGCCTTTCTTGATGTGTGTAACATAAGCAATCATTCATGCACTTGTCTTCCATTTCATTGCGGTCAATTATATATGGTATGCATAGTAGAAAACACCCTTTAAATAATATTGTACTGAGCAAGTAAATTAGTGGATACAAACTGTCCCTCTTTGCTTCAACCATCTTATCAAGGTTGCTAATTTCGTTTCCTTCCAAAAATTCATTGTTGGAGCACATATCAACACTGTAAGTCGCAAGCCGATTGTCAAGTGCCATAAGAGAAGATTTGACTAGATATGAAGCTAAGTGAACCATTTTTTTTTTTTTTTGTTGTTGAAAGCGGAGACTAAATCACTTGGAGAGTGCAAGAAAAAAAAAAAAGCAATTCAAAGTTCACCTTAGTAAAATGGTTGTGTAGCACTTGAAGCTACATATCAATGGCAGTGTAGAATAATTTGACACGATAGTAATGTAAGCTTGTGATTTCTTCAACACTTATGTCATGGTCACCCTCAGGCAACAAACTTACCCTTCATACTAGGAACAATGACTAGATGTTTGACATAAATTGAAAAAACTTCGTTCAGAAGAGAATGTCACTCATTGTCTTTCATTATATGAAGTTGTTCCTTAGATATTTTAACTAGGATAAGGGCATTCACAATATATTATTCTTTTAGTTGCAGTGCCTTTTATAGATGATAGTTCATTAGTTTGATTCTCAGTATATTTTTCACTAGATGTAGTTTGGAAGGGAAGTCAAAAGACTAGATTGAATCCAATGAACACATGCTTTCAAGTCTTTGTACTAAGTTTGTGCCATCTTTTACAACGATCTCAAGCACGTCAATTATAAAGGAGAACATGGCTACCTAGATCATTACTGTACCAAAGTGTAAACCCCAATGTGTATTGCCACAACGTTCAAGACGTCTCCTGATTTAGCCATTGTCTACTTCAAAGTTCGTCACTTTGAACATTTCAATAAATTTAGCAATTTGTTTTTCTTGAAGAATGCACCGGCACTTGCACGAGGATCTAACAATATTCAACATATTAAAAACCAAGGTTAAGAGTAGGGAAATTTGGATGTGGTTTTTTGCAACAACGAGTGCTTGATTCACAAAAATTCAAGATAAAAATTTTCAGGTTGTTAAATTCGCTTGCATATTACTTGCTCCATTTCAACCTTGCCAGTATAATGATTCTTTAAAAAAAAAATGCTTAGTTATACATCATTATTGGTCCACATAATGTAAAGCAACAATAATTTGCCCTTTGATAGATATATCACGAGGTTCATCAATCAAAATTGATAATAGTGCATCTTTAAGCTCGATGATAGCATTGGAGGTTTCAATTGTAGCCATACTAGAGATGTACTATTTACTATTTTGATTAAAGAATCTCGTGATATATCTATTTAAAATCAAATTGTTGTGACCTAACACTATGTGAACAAGTGGGAATGTGATTAAGCATCATTTTATAATTATAAATGTTCCTGAAACCACGCAGTACCTTTGATGATCGAAGCACTATTTACCATACATGAGTGGAGTATAACTAGATTGGATAGTCAAGGTTATAAGAGGTCAGTAAAATGTATGGTAAAATTTAACAACCGCTAAATGCTAAGAATGAAAGAGGATGGACCTACGTTATATGTTAATTGCTTTGGACATCAACTTTAACGGACACTTGCTGTTGCAAAAAAACACATCCAAATCACTTTATTTTTCAACTTAATTTCTAATGTGTTGAATATTATTGGAGCTTCATGCAAACACCGGTACGTTCCAATTAAGAAAGAAGTTACTAAAGTTATTGAATCGCTTAAGAACGATGAACTTTCAAGTGGGCAGAGCCTAAATCAGGAGATGTCTTATAGACGCACTAGCGATACTCGTTGAGACTCGGACTATGATATACTAATTAGATTGATTATAATGTTCTGTGATTGACGTACATGAGATTTTCGTAGAGGATGGGATGGACTTGGAACAAAAAGTCGAAACATGTATCCTATTGGATTCGATGCACTCTTTTAATTTCGCATCCAATCTATATATGATGAAAAATATATCCAGAATCACATTTATGAATTATCAAGACATTACAATGAAAAGAACAAGATATTGTAAATGCCATGACCCTTGTTAAAACGTCTAAGCAATAATTGTAAATAATGAGAGACAACGGGATACATTCTCTCTCTAACGAAGTTTCTTCACTCTATGTCAAACATGATGTCATTATTCATAGGATTAATGATAAGTTTGTATCTCAAGGGTAGTAGAGTTGAAAAAAAAAATCACACACCTATATCACTAACATGTTGAATTGATCTACACCCGCCATTGATATGTGGTTTCAAGAGCTAAAAATTCGTTCTACTAAGGTGAACACCAAACTTCTTCGTTGTTTGGCATGCTTGAATCCAATTGATTCATTTTGTGCCTTCAACAAGCAAATAATTTGTTCACCTCGCTCAATATCTAGTTGAATATTCGGCAATAAACCTCATGGCACTTGACAATCAACTTTCAACTTAAATTATTGGTATGTGGTCTTGATAAGATGGTTTAGACGAAAAAAAGATATTATATATCCATTAAATTACTTTCTTATGATACAAGCATTAATCCTACCAGTTGTCACTACCACTGTTGAGAAGGCATTTTCTGATATGGATATAGTATAGAATCAACTGCACCAATCAAATGAAAGATGAGTGGACAAATTATTGCTTATTTCACATATATCGAGAAATACATTTTAATAGTATTGAGAATGAGACGACTATGTAACGCTTCCAAAATATGAAAACCCGCCATAGACAATTGTAAAAAATTGTCTGTTGTTAAAATTGAGAAATAACTTTTTAGTGGGAACCACTTTAATGGGTGATATGCATTTGCTTATATCCATACAACTTGTTATTTTTGCTCATCTTTTGTTTATTAGGATCTTTAATTCTCCCTTCTTTACGAAATTCTATTAATACCTTACTTAGAAGAATTTAAATGATTTTGTGATTACCAATGGAAAAAAATTGCATCTACGCACATAGTTATTAACATTATCAGTCAACCATCGCTTGCCCCACCTTACAAGAAAATCCTAGTTCTACGACTAACCAGGCCATGACCATTGATCAGGGTGGGCTGAGGCACATGGGCTCAATCAATCTACTAGACAACGAGATTTCAGTCAAGTAAAAATGGTGTGCCTTTCTGCTAATTTTGAAGTGCTTTCTATTGCTGAAGTTTATTCAATACTACGTTTTCCAATGAAAATATGACTTGAATTCCTAGTGACCTAGGTTGAATAATACATGTCTTTCACTATTTTTGGCTGCAATTGTTAGGAAGGTGGTCGGATATGGGAAGGAGAGAACAGTGTCCTACATCAAAAGCATATCATGCCAACATATTTGAAAAATGTGGCTAAATGAATTCAGTAAAAAAATTCCACACCCTTCCATATTCCCTCGCGCATTTGAGTTTGGTACAGAATCTACGACTCCTCCATCAATGAAGACTCCTTTTCAAACACTCTTAGGTGCTGAATGAAATGAAGACTGTTGCAGTAAAGGAACACGTGCTGACTTCAGATCCTCCCCTCCTACACTTTCCCAAATTCTTTGGTCTGCAAGATAAAACTTTTTCGTACCCAGTGGGCAGTGGCACCTGCTCCTGTCTTTTAGAAGCCAAATGAGAATTTAGACTTTCACTTGGAATTGTAGTTCTTGAAAACCAAGTGATACTGTTTTCTCTTAGAACAATGGTGCTCACTACTATACAAGACACGAGTGTAAATATCTTTGAATCCCAATATGTCGATACGAGGGTGAAGTGTCATTGCTTGTATCTTCTGGATTGTCCTGTATCAGACCTTTTCAGCATCACATTTAGGGGCTGTATATGAACCACAACTGAGTTAGAGCCTCTCTCTGCCCCAACAGTTCTTACAACTAACTACGAGTCATCATCTATAATAGCTACTGAGTACACTGCAAAATTGGTTCAATCAGTTTCTGCGTCACCAGTAAGTTAGGTCCCTGAGATACCATCTTCAAGACCCACTTGGCATCCCTAGTGCAAGTGAATTCCTTTCATCCCATTCAAGGGATCTTCATGTATGCATTGCGAACATTGAGCCTTTGGTGTCAAGTAGCAGTTGAGAAGGGTTGGCAATGAAGGGGAAAGCCTTTGGCGTCATATACTTCCTGCAAGTGTTGGTCATATGTCATGTTTGTGGAGGTCCGTCCTTGTGGTGCAGTTGAAATTTACACCAATATTTGTTACAAAATTGGGAAAGGCACTTGTGTTCAAGTTTTGGGGTGATCTCTAGTGTTGTGCCACCTGGTTGGCTATGCTTGTCCAGTCTTGCATGCTATATATGTTAAGGAGCAGCTAGGGTGTTTGATTATTTAAATCAATTTCAAGGTATGGTTGTCTGGAGGCCCTCAACTTTTCGGCAAGCTTTGTGAGAAGAGAGTTGTTATTTGGTGAGTCTTTTGTTACTTCTTTATTCATTCTTTATTCTGAAGGATATTATGATCCTTAGACATGATCGACTGATTCAAGGGGGGCCTCTTTGGTCAGGTCCTTTTACAGGTCTATGGTAGTCTCTTCAGATACTTCACAGGGATTTTTGTATATGTGGAAAATACCTGGTCCTCCATGGGTCTAAGCCTCTGCTCGGATTGCGATTTTAAAAGGATTGAGATAAATGATCATCTAGAAAGGCAACTTAGGGATTGTTTTCCAGTAGATGCTTGTATCTTGTGTTCGCAGTAATCATTTGTTGCGCCATTGCTCTTTTTCTTCATAAGTATGGGGGTCTTTTTTTCATCTTATTTGGGGTTAATTAAGTAATGCCAAGGACAATATTATGTGAGCCGGAGTGTTGAGTTGGGAACTCAACAAGGGTCTATTTTATGGAGCTGTTAATTAGTTGTAGTTATGTGCATGATTTGGACGTAGAGAAATAATCAAACTTCCAGGAATAGGTTTGATAGCCAAGCTGAGGTTGCACGCAAGCAGTGGCGGACCCATGATTTTTATTTGAGGGGGGCTGACAATGGTCAATTGAAATTTTCTATCATTATTTTTATATTATTTCTTCATATTAATAATTTGGAATGAGAGTCTTTTCTGGACTCGAGAATAGTTGAGAAGATTATGCAATGCATTAATGTCCTACTCAACTCTGATATTTCTAGAAATACACCCTCCAATATACACTGAAATATACAATAAAGGAAAACAAGAGAAGATTGATGATTGATCGTACTTATTAATATAAATAACAGTCTATAATGGAAAAAGGAAGTAAGATTTAGTGAGCCTGAAATATAAAAGTTTGAAGTTCGGCTTGTTTAAAATGAAAAATTTCCAATGAAATGAAATAATCAACCTTGGAATGGGAAGTTTTATACAATGCACTTTTTCCACGTGATTTTTTAAATAAATGAATAGAGACTTTACACACTCTCTGTGTTAAACAGACACTATTTCATATAATGTAACAAATCCATGAAATGACAAAAAAGATTAAAAAAAAAAAAAGATTCCACCTAAAGATTTAGTTTACAATTTTGAAAAATTACACCCAAACTTAGGGCTCCAGACCACTCGAGAGAGAGAGAGGGATAGCCAAATAAGAATGCTAGCAGGAGAGGTAGACTGTAATGTGCCCTATGCGGATGCCAGAGCTGGATATTGATTAGAGGATTTTCGACTTGGGGACTTTGAGAGAATGAGACCAAGAGAAAGAAAGGGATTGATTGCCAGGGATATTTTGGAGTTGGAGAGGGAGGGGGCTTCGATGGGTTAGCAAATGGGGGCTGGGCCAAATGGGCTATATAGCCCTTATGGGCTTTTCTCAGGTATCATATGCATGTAGGTCCGCCATTGCACACAAGGCCCGTGCTTTAAGACATTTGGTAGGCTAAGTAAATGGAGGAGCATCATGAGATTTCGTTTTCTATATTTGGGAGTGTTGTTGGCCTCAATGGTGTGGAGTTGTTATCTCGACTTATTATTATTGTTATTTTTTTATTGATCTCTCGAATTATTATGGGTCCTGTAAATTGTGTACAGTGGCTAGCTATGATGAACGAATACTACATAATGGGTAACGTATTGTGTCTTATCGTATCCAATACTTCACTTTTTATGTGTAGAAGCAGTGTCCTTGTTGTGTCCTTGTCATGTCCATGACGTGTCCCTATCGTATCCATGCCGTATCTAGGCATCATAGGTGGCCAACATTTGTATATTTTGTTCTTGTTAATCTTTTTAAGCGGAATAAAATTTTAGTAATGATTTCAAAATAATAATAAGGATGGAATTGAGAATGAGTAGAAAAGAGGAAATCTGCAATCAGTCCAAAATCCAGAAGAAAAACAAGGGCCGCCATTTGAAATTGTTTGAGAAGGATGAACACCACGAATGAGTCCCAGTTGACTCGTGAGTTGGGTCCCATGAGACTCAGATCCAACTACATAGCACTTGGTGAGTCCCAGACAACCCGGGCAAGTCTTACACGACTCAGCTGAGTCCAATGTGACTTAGGCTAGTCAGCCCAGGACCTGGCCGAGTCGGTAGGACTTAGTGACCAAACTTGTGCTTGTATATGAACCTCTTTATATAAAAAGTTGCTTAAAATCAACTAATACCTGATATCCCTGTGAGGCTACTGAGTGATCAAACCCGATTTACCCTCTACATAGTACCAATTTGATTCAACTTAAATAATCGATTGAGTCATAAAACACAATCAAGTCATAAAAAATTGTATTAAAAATAAAAGGCTCAGCAAAATTTAGACAGGTGGGCCATTATATCTTTCTTTTTTTGCCAATTTTTTTCATGATTTTTAGTACTTGGGAAGAAACCCAGCGCAATTCAGCTGAGTCAACTCAAATTTAGGACACTTTAATACTTCATAGGTGGGCTGCTTTGATCTTCTACTATCTTTCCAAACAAGGATTAAAACTCAGAGTTGACCGAGTCAGCTCATGAGTCCAGGTTTTTAATCCTTTTTTGGGGATGTAGTAGAAGTCTAGAAGATCATAGCAGCCCACTTATGAAGTATTGAAGTGTTCTAAGTTCACGGAACGAAGGGAAGGACAAGAAACCAATAAAAACCTAGAATAAAGTAGTGAAACAATACATCTTGATTTTGAAGTTATCGAGAACACGGTTTAAATAGGTTTAGTTAAGTTAGCGGCAAAGTAGAATTCACATAGCTGATCCCACATAATGGGATAAAGGCTTCGATGGTGATGCTGACATTGGTAATGATGATGATGGTGGTGGTGGTGGTGATGATGAGGACGGAGACGACAGGTTTTTCTTAAATAATGATCTGAATTGAAGCATATTTCAAGTAATTTCTGCTGGAAATTTTTAGGGCATTAGAAAGGGCAAACTCTTCTTTGCAAAACAAAACACAAATTGAAAACATACCTTGGTACAGTCCCACGACGTCTAACATCATATTCGGTTGCCTGTCGAAGAGCCCTTGCAAAAGCCTTAAATGTTGCCTCTATAATATGATGGGAGTTTCTCCCAGCAAGCTGCTTCAACCAAAGGAGTTTAAAGTTCCACTAGAAACAAGACAGAAACTGACCATACATGCACACACAAAAAGTTCTTTTTTTATTGGTACAAAAAGTTACTTCAGCGTGAAAACTTCCTATTTCCAAGAAATTGATAAAAGACACACACACACACACACAAAAAAAAAAAAAAAAAAAAAGAGAGTCCACTAAGATGCTCAGAATGCTACTCTTAACTTCAAGGTAAACTGTGTTTTCATGGCTGATAAATTTGTTAATTGTCTGCACTGCCGGACTGTGAATCTGGTTCATGGTTCACAGGGTGGACCCTGTAACCCAATCCAAGAGCTAGGCAGCAAACAGATACAGCCCTCTTGTAGTTAGGAATGGCTTCGTCCCCATCCTTTCCCCAATCTCCCTGGTCTAGTCACCAATACAATGAGTCATGACGGCCAACAATCTAAACAGTCCAGATCAACAGTACAATGACCCCATCTGCAGGTCATATAGAGCAAGAAAGGCTTCCCTAATTTATAAGAGCGCTTCAAATAACTTGATTAGGAAATGCCAAATCTATAGTTGAACATTCTAGATCACATTACCTGGCGGATATGAAGTGTCATTCCAGAAGTGTTCACTAAAGACTGAAAGAAGTGCTCCACCAGCTATGCAAATAACAGTTCAAAACCATGATTAGTTAAATTTTTATACTCATGTGATGAAACTAGGAGGAAAGAATAAACAAAAGCCCATATCCATTAATTTTATTGATTTTTTTTTATTGGTAACATGACTTCAACCCCACAACCCCAAGGCTGCAATAGTGAGCAGCTTCCATTGTGCCACGGGCTCCGGTCATCCATTACATTGCTGGTAGAACTTCAAGTTGGGTAATATACAGATACAAAAGGGCTAAAGGTTTAGTTACTATTTGATATTGCCTCTGAGAAGTTAAAGCATATTATATTAAGGTATGAAAAGCCAACAGCAAGCCAGTATTTATCAGATCGATCAAAATAACATTAGCAAGAATAAGTTCAAACCAACAGACAGATCATATCTGCTTTAACATTACTCTCTATCTAGACATGCAAGAATTATATTACATTAAAACAAGTCAGGGAAAAAAAACCTCTGAGCTACAGATCATCGTGGACAAAAACTAGCTCAAATGCCCATACAATAGCATGAAGGGGCATGAAACTTTTACTTGAGCACTGAAGTCATTTAGTTTGTGTAATAAAAACTAACAAATAAAAACTGCATAAGAAACATATTTATAGTTTTAGAAAGTCACACACTTTGGAGTTAGGCAAACAAGAAAACGTTGCAAATAAGGGATTAGGAGGAAAGCAAAGGTCATTACTTGGGTGTCATATGTCCCAACTCTTTCCGTGGGGATATCTATATCATAACTCAAATGGGGTCGCCCGGATAAATCCTGAAATATTCATATTGGCAGCAGAGAAACTTAAAATATAGTTAGATGAATTAGATCCACTATAACCAATGAACAAGTAACAAAGCAATGAGAAAGCAGACCGTATGGTCACCACAGTTCATTCAACTGATGTGAATAATTAATTAATGTGTAAAATGCTTTCTGATTACAATTATTGTGAAGGACAGCAGCCATTTAAAGCCATGTGAACAATTTCATGGGAAATAATAGATCATAAAAGCTCATGTCAATTGTGTCATGTATAGACAAGGGAAAAAAAAATCTGCTGCAGGTTTTCACGCTGGTCATGTTGGGATGTTGCTGGACCATTATTCTTCATCATCATCATCAAAGCTTTGTCCTAACTATGCAGGGGTTAGCTACATGATTTTGTTTCTCCATTCCGATCCATCCCGAGCCAAATCCTTAGATAAGTTTCACTTCTTTAGATGTATTAATACTACATCCATCCACATCCTCTTCGGCCTATCCCTTCCCCTTGCTCGGCCATCAACCTACATGGCCAAAATTTTCCTTACCAGCGCCATTGTCGGCCTGCATTGGACATGTCCAAACCATCTCAAATGGGTTTCTCTAATTTTATCTCCTATTGATGCTAACCCTAAATGATCTCAAAAGCGCTCATTTCTAATGTTATCTTTCCTACTCCTATCACACATCCACCTCAACATTTTCAACTCTACTACATCCATTTTGTGAAAAAATATAAAATGCAAAAGGTAAAGAAAAATAAGAAATAATGTGAATTGGCTAACATTGTTTAAATATGATAACCTAGTTGTATCTAAATCAATTATAGATATGTTTTGTTGTTTTCAACACCAGTACGAAGATAATCACCTCACGTAACTGACTGAATGATCAATTCAAGTATTCAACACCTAAATTTTCTCCTGCAGACATTTCCGCATGTGAACTTCCGTGTTGCCACAGTGGATGCCATGAAATTCAGTGGGATCCCGGGCTTTTGATCGGGGCCTGCCTCTTTAACATCTGGATCGGAACATTCACATGAGAGAAAATTTTGCAAAATCACCAAATTATCATTTATCATAATGACTGGTAACTTAAGACTTCACGATTCACAGAAATATCAAAATACTAAACCTCAACCTGGAGGTAGGGGCATGGGGCTGTGGGGGCAACCAATTCTTCAATATCACATTGGGCTTAGCCTTTCCACATCTTTTTAATTAGCTAGGTTGCAAAACAGACCAAAGATCCATCACGTGTTACAAGTCTAATACTGAAAATCAAACTGTCAAGTTTCCTCATCAAAGTAGCTACATGATGTTTAATCCAAGTTGGGTATAAAAGATATCTATGCACCACCTTGAGGGGGGAGTGTTGAGAAAAAGCTAGGATTTATTTTCATTTTTCTAAAAGTTATGAATTGATTTGTAATTATGGAAAACTTCGGAGAGAAGTACTTCTTTGTAATTTTTTAAAATATTGAATACTACAAATAAAAGTTTGAGGGCTGGTCGTAATTAGAGTTGGATGACCAGTTCTCATATTTCTCTCTAAATTATTTTCACCTTTTTTTAACAAGCCCGAATCTTTTGTTGATAAAAGGTTTCAACAATATTGATAAAAATCAGGCTGATAATTAACTTTTCTTTGCCCATAAAGCAGTGGACTTCTCCCAACATACTGGTGTAGGTCAAGTCGACTCAATGTCAGATAAAATTTCATTCCACCTGTACATTTTAAGATGTAGGACTTCCCACAAGTATGCACATGTTGATGGACCCATTACCCATCATAGACAGAGGTTTTTAAATCATTACACACCCCAAATGGGAGAAAGAGAAAAGAAGAAACAAACAATGCATATGGAAACACAACCACCCACATGCATAGATTGCTGGACCAACCACCCATTAACATTATGAATAAATGTTGAGATGCATTTGGTTTTGAATCTAGCTGCAGGTGATCATAGGGTTGGGCGACCAGCTTCCTGTTATATTAATAGTGAAAAAAACATATATTTTTAGTATTTACAAAAAAAAACCCTATATTTTTCAGTATTTACAAACAAGTTACCGGGATATGAAAATTACAAAAAAGCCATTCAAACTAATTTCCAACAAAATTACAATATTATGCTTCACAACAAAGAATGATGGGAGACTGCAAATGATAATTTCAAAACCCCATCCTTGGCTAATGCATTAGCCTATACATTAGCTTCATGCAGATTAATGTGTATATACCTCAAAGATTACATGAGTAATGAAGTTTCCAAATATATATATATATATATATACATGCATAACAAAATATGAGATGTTTTATTTTTTTACATTATTAAACTATTTTCAGTAATTTTTTATAATTTTTAGTAATTTGTTAATATAAAGTATTCATATACGGCTGACCAAAGTTTAACATTTCTATAGTTAACATAGTGAAAAAGTTAGATAAAAGAAACGAAGTATGAGAAGTTAAGAGAGAGGCCAAAAGCCTGATGAGATCTACAAGATGAGTTGCATCAAACCAAACACAGGTACCACAAAGGGTTTTACAGAAATTTGGTATCATAGACTCATAGTGCATCAACATACACAATCCACTCATATTATCTATGTTCTAATTGTCTAAGTGGATTTGCATCACATTTGACTAAATAGAGACTTCACACTCCAAAAAACTCATAAAAATTTCATACTTTAACAATTCAAACAAAAAAATGTCATACTTAATTTACAAAAAAAAAAAAAAAAGAAATACAAGGAGGAAATTCACATCAGTACCAGTGCAACGTGCACAAGTGCTTCATCCAGTGGAGCGGTGAAGTCACCAAACCGGTTGATTCCTTTTCGATCCCCTAGGGCATTAAGAAGTGTCTGCTAGACCATGGAAAGGGTAAGTAAGACATCAATTGAGACAAAACTCGAAATGAACAAGAGGAAAAAAAAAAGGTTTTGTAGAAGGGATTTACAGTGCCTATAGCAAGAGCAACATCTTCATTTGTGTGATGGTCATCAATATGAATGTCACCACGAGCTTTAACATGCACATCAAACAGCCCATGTGATGCAAGTTGCTGTCATATGCATGTTAAATGTTAGTGAAAAGTAGAAACTCAATACATACAGTTCCATAAACTTGATTCGAAGAAAGACAGGATTAAAAAAGACTTAAGGGTCCATTTGGTCTACACATACATCGCACTGGTATCAAAATGCCACAGTTATCGTTATAACCAAAATTATATCCTAATTTCAATGCTTGGCTTTTTACAATATTGAAGTCTGAAGAAATTTATCACAATATCCTCTGGTTAGGCAAAGCAGCCAACAAGAAGTATCACCTAGTGAGTTGGTCATCAGTGTGGAAGTCTAAGAAAGAGGGCCAGATTCAGACCGCTACAGCTTATGAACAAGGTCTTCTTGGGGGAATGGCTTTGGAGGATTGGTGATGGTACGAAAGGCTATGGAAATAGACCATTGCAACCAAGTATGAAGTGCCATATAGATGTGTATTGCACAAGATCAATTTCCATTCAAATTCTTCTTTCTCCTGGTTGCTAATAGCATGAAAGATAACGGAGTTGGAAAAGATGACAAGACACAGAACTTGTGATGCCTGAGTCAATACTGACAATCCAAATCGTTGTGGCCTTGTTATGGGGGCATTGCCCAATTTCTGCAAAGATAGGAATTCCAGTCTCAACAAGTAAAATTCATTAGACAAAATGATTGCCAGAAGTGCCTAATTGCCGTCCATGCCCATCCAAGATATTCATTAGACAAAATGATTACCAGAAGTGTCTAATCCGATGGATTGTGAGCCATCCATGCCCCATCCGAGAAACCAAAGAGTGTAAATGCACATGCCTCTCTCTCTCTCTCTCTCTCTCTCTCTCTCTCTCTCTCTCAGAGCAAGTATGTGATAGGGACATCAACCCTAATTCCCCCAATTCTTTCAAGATCTACCAATGAAGAAGGTGTAAGGCTGCAAATCGAGCTACTCTATGGATGGATGACACGTATCCTGACTTTGATCGTCGAGATTTTTCAAAACAACAGTTGGATTACCATATGGATGACATCCAATGGATGGATCTCATTGGATCTAGCTTTTGATGGATGGAAGGCCCTATGTGTGCAATCATCTTGAAGACCCCGCACCGGGAAGTGCCACGTGGGAGGAAATAAAATGGTCACATGAAATCAAAAGGGGCACAAGTGAAATTTATATGAAGACTACAAGAAAAGGGGCCCGCAACTTAAAGAAATAATAAGAGGGGCCCGCAACTTAAAGCCCCAAAGGGATTGTGCGCCCTTGCGCACAAACCCCAATGCCGCAGGCTTGTTTTTGTCGACATGTTTTTTTCTATTTGTTTTATTTTCAAGTTGTGATGATGTCATCACTTTAGGGCTTCATGTTTTAAACACAATATTAGGTTATCTTGTTCCTCATGCTATGCTATGCTATGCTATGAAATGAAAACCCTCTTTTGAGTTCTCCATGAATTTCCACTGTTTAGGGCCTAAGCAAACCTAAACCAATAATAGAAATTAGCCTAATTACAATTAGAAATATGCTACTAATAATTAGGAAACATTAAAAATATATATATATATATCTAACTGGGTGGGACCACTGTGGCCCGTTCTGCATCACAGGGCCCGGCTACTTCAAAGTTGTGAACACTAGTTTCTAAAGTGGTCACTCTGTTTTGCACATTATCCATCTTTCCAAGGAGATGAAAGATGATTACATCATGCTTGCAATCGGTGGGCCTTCCTCAATAGTTTTGACAGCTATGAGTTGTCATACTATCAAGCAAGCAATGATTGATGCCACATGTCACAAATTTGTGTGATGAAAGGGTGTGGAAAGGGGCTGGTTTATATGCTTTTACATTAACGTGCAGTTTCAGCTTATTGGGGATTAGGCATGTTCACCAAGAGGTTCTTGCTGGATTTTCTCTAGTGATTTCTGATGAGAATCAGGAATTGGTGATTTGAGAAGATGATGGCACTATGGCAGAGATTAGACAGGAATGAGAGTCATATAGGAGCAGAAATATGGAATGCTACAGGGACTGCAATTTGCAGTTTCTGCAAAAGCAGAATTTGGAGATGATTAGGAGTTCAGCTGTGGTGTTCTTGAAGGGGTTTGGATGGCGAACTGGGTAGGGGATTAAGGTAAGTTCAAACAAAGTACTGGGTGCAGGGCTTAGGGCATCAACTCGTATCGAATTGGGGCCGTTGAGATGCTGGCACAGGAACTACAGAAGTGCAGTTGCAGAAATTTGGGCTGAAATGGGGTTTGACCAATGGGGTTTTGAAGGGAAGTTGGATTTAGGGTTATAGTTTGTCAAATAAGAGAGATGGGAGAGTTCAAAGGATCAGATGTGTCCAAAAAAAAAAAAGCAATGGATTTGTTGCTATCCAGAAACTGCTGAATTACTATTTCCTACTACTTGCAAGTTGGCAAGAAGAGAGTAGATTTCGGCCACGGGTTTGTGCAAGATTTGGGAAAACTTAAAGGGGAGGAGGGAAATGGATTAGTTAAAGAGCTTTTGGATTTTTGGGGAATACTAACAGAGGAAATTCTTAACGAATAGCGAGCATAATGGACTTGCTAGCAGGAAAGATGAGTTAATTAAAATTAGAAGGAATTCAGTGGCGCAGTGCAACAAATTTTGATATCTAGAAGCAACTATTGTGATATTTTTTCGGGGCACAGTGCTCCCTAAGCCTTGTATTCTTCTCTTAATGAATCTATTTTCGCATTCTAGCAAAAGAAAAATGCCACAAATATAGTCAAAAGCAGGGTCTGCAGAAGTAGAGAAAGTCTAGTGAAGTCTTACGTGATGGCACTAGATTAAAAGGAGCATTTTCCCAAAAAAGTAGTTATACCTGCTTTGCTGTATGGAAGTGAATGTTTGGAAACAAAGATATGGCAATAAGCTGAAAGACAAGAGCAACTAAGTATACTGCAACCCACTTCATTTGGGATCCAGACTGTTTGGTCTATCCTACTATTCATACACTCCATACAAAAAAAAAAAAAAAAAATGAACTGTACATTCCTAAACATGATAATGGACGCAAGTTCTACTACAACCAATCTTGACCATCAATTTCACATGCCACTTACTGTTCCATTTCGGTGAGATGCAACAAATGACCGGCCAATCAGATATTCAGATTGTTCCATATCTCCAAATAAAGTGGGTTTCTCTACAAATCTTATAACTAATTCCACGCACACTATAGTATGTCCCTAACCAGCTAATCAACAGCCAGGCGATGTTCTCCTTGTTCATGACTTGACCATTTATTTTCTTCCCTATGTATTGGTTATTTTCTCAGTAATCCATTCGGGTGGTTTCATTAGAAAGTAGGGATAGTTCATGTTGCTGATCTTCCGAAGAAACAAAGGAATTTCAACTTCCTCTTCTAATATTAACAACTGAATCATAATTTTCACTACTCACATCAAGCATATGATCTAAGAAGGGAATTCCCGTGCTGCTGTCAGAAATCCCTGTTCCATCCAAGTTCAATCTCACTTGCACATCTGTTTCTTTCGTAACCCTCGCGACCTCTCCGATTCGACATCCTGACAACAAAAAAAGAACAGTTTTGATATCTTCGTTGTGGAACGAATCAAGATGAGACTAGATAAAGATTGCGTTTTTGAGAAGAAGATTTGAGTACCTGTCGGAGAACCATTGTCGCCGGCCTGACATGAACAACGGACGGTCGTTGGGGCCTCCATTCGCCGCCGATTCTGGCTAGAAATGGGGAAGTATAGTGATGGTTTCCGGCGTATGGAAAGGAGGTGTTGAGAAACCCTAACCCTAGATTTAGGTGATGGAGAAGAAGAAGGGGCGTGTAGATGAGGAGAAGAAGAGGGAAGGTTAGAGAGAAGGTCCATCACACGATGAGCAGAGACAGAGTCGAAGAGAATGTTCATAGTCTTGGGCTATTAAGGCCGTCAATGAGCCTGACTGTGGCCCAGTTCTGATGAGGATCCAATCCATGGCCTCTTTCTCTACAAAACTCAAAGAGTAGTTATTTTCCCTATATTTCAAATTCTTCTAAAGTTATCCCATGAAATTCGTAAATCCGCCTCTTTGATGGAGCATTTGAAATTCCAACAAAAACTATAAATCTCTTGGAGAGTCATTTTTTTTAAATAATTTTAAAAAATAGTTAAAAATAAGTCCGTTACTTATAAAATATAAAGATATTTTTATTTACATACATTTATGATAACCAAATCAAATAAATAAATCTATATATGTAAGAAAAGTACTATAATAAAGAAGAAATATTGCATATTGTTAGAAAATTGTGAGACTAAGAGAAAGAGGATTAGAGGGAGAAGAGAGAGCTTCTCTCTTATCTCATTATATGTGTGTATAAATATAAGGAGAGAATTTATTTATAGGCAAATTACTCTCATAATAGAGGAACTATAATTCTAACCCTAACTCATTTTAAGTGGGCGTCCACCCAAGATTCATATCTCATAACACATATTACATAATTTGTTAATCCAAATATTGAATGTAAAAAATCAAATATAAGTCTCAAACTGCATTCCAATCATCATTTCTAAGCTAATGTCTCTAAACCTCATGTATAATTACTTATAAATAAACTTTAATTGTTTAAAAATAGATCTGCCTATTAAATGGTTCGAAATGCAAACAGCTAGTTAAAATGAGATTACTCGATCGAATCTCTTCTATTTTCTATTCGGTTCTTTGTCAAGATGAGATGACTTGGGAGAAACTCGGAGAGTTTTCCAACCATGATGTAGATAGTTCGATAGATGTCCTTTTAGGTAATTTTCTACATAGGTATTTTGGTAAAAAAAAAAAAATAGTGTGCAAAGATCAATTTTCAGTGTATATTTATTGGAATTCTGGTAAAAGAAATACTAGAATTTCCTCAAATGCTAGAGTTTTAAAATACTGCCGAATTCTGTAATTTTTTTAATTGGGTATTTCATAGCTGCTAGAAATCCTAATTGGATAATAGTTGTGTATCAGTGTATGTACTATAGTATATGTGGTGGCTCGCCTTCAAAGTTTTACAACATGAGGCCCACCTTTAGAATTATAGTACATATAGGGGCTCTATTTAGAATTTACCACATAAAGCTTAACTTTCAAAATTGTGGTAAATCAGTTACCTTTACAAATTACGGCGCAAGGGATCTACTTTGGGAATTGTAACATGGAGTCCACCTTTAGAATTTATGGTGCAAGTGGCCCATATTTAGAAAATAGAATGTTGGGCGTACCTTTTCAAATTTGTGGCACATGGGCTCAGTTTTGGATTTAAAATATGAGACTCACATTTAGAAATTATAACATGGCACCCACTTTAGAAATGAATAAGCTGGGTGAAGTCCACTTTTAGAATTTACAACGGGCCCACTTTTACGAATTGTGGTAGGCAGGGCTCACATTTGGAGTTGTGTTATGTGGGCCAACTTTTTTTGCAATTGTACTATACTATTTTGCTTCACTTCTCCCCTCATACAAACAAACATATTAGGAATTCCAATGTGGAACCAACTTTTAAATCCGTGGCATGTGGATCTCACCTTAGAAATTTAGGTCGTCTAAATCTCACCTTAAGGTTACTGAAATTCTAAAATTCTGGAAATCTCAAATGGGTGCTAAATTTGTACATGCTTGTTTTTTTTTTTTACACTTGATACACTAGGGATAGGGGTGTCAAAGGGCCGGGGTAAGCCCTTACTCTACCCTCAAGGGCCGGGGTCAAGGCCGAAAGAATGATTTTTTTATATTATTATTATATATAATAATTTTTCTATACCATGATGCTAACCCTCCTTTATTCGAGGTGTAATGCAAAAGTCAATCTTTTTTTACCACTTCAAAAAGAACACATGAAATAAGTTTCGTTATCCTTTTTATAAATAATATTATTTATGATTAAATGATATTAGCTAATTTGATAGGATTGTGACATGAAATTAGGATATTGAAGACATTATTAAATACCGTAGCACACTAGTAGTGGTTACATCGTTTAAGTAATTTGCCTAGTTTTGTTTATCGTCAGGCTATTAGTAAGACTGTCACCAGTGAAGTTAGGCTAGTTGTACCCTTTTTTTTCCTAGTTCATGTACTATATTTTTTTGATAAAACAATAATATGGACCATTGAATATGTTTGACAAGCCTCATCTAATTCAATTAGATTTATTTCAAATAAGTATAAGATCTTTTCCAAATAAATTATTTAGCAAATGCGGTTCAAATAAATATTAGACCACTATTGAATTAGCATTAATCCTAACTTGTAAGTCATTAAAATATCACGATTGAATTTTATAACCAAGTAATTAAACTTCGACTATTTAAGATTAATGACGATGATGATTTAATGTATGAGTAACAAACTTTAACTCTAGATGTGGGGTCCTCTTGAATGAAACAACAATAATCATGAAAGTAAGGGGATAGAAAGAAATTGACATCGATCAATGGCTAGTGGCTGAAATTCAACCCCACTCAATGATGATGTTGATGGTCATCTATCTAAACTCTCAACTTCTCTAGTTTATATTGGTGAAAATTGGTCTAATGAATGACAACTTCAATTCCCTTTTCATTGAAGAATAAGCTCATGTTGCGCAAATGTAGAGCCAAACATACCATTCAAAAGAAAAAAAAAAATTTAACATAAGTGCAATATTGTGATCTATGGGGATATCCATAAAAAAATCATAATATTTGGTAATTATTCTTTGATAAAATATTAAGTCTCTATCATTAAATGCTAATTAGATTTCTTTATAAAATTAAAAAAAAATTATCCCTATATATATATTATACATATTATTTATTTTATATATTAATAGACAAAGGGTCGACAGGCCCCCTTGGGCTGGCTAAGTCAAGCCCTAGCTCGGCCCTCAAGGTTGCTGGCTTCTCAAAATTGGGCCATACCCTACCCTCGGGCATTAGGAAAAAAGTAAAAGCCCCAAGTTTGAGGGCTTTTGCAGGCCGAGTCAGGTTCCCTTGTCAAATGACTAGATTGACAACCTTAACTAGGGACTCTATACAACTTTCATCGACACACCATGCTGAAAATTGCTTTATTTTAGGCACTTAAAAATTTTGAGATTCCGAATTTCCAAATTTCTTGTAAAGAAATGAACAATTTCTTGACTGGAATCCCATAATTAATTCCCATACATTTGAAATTCCAATCAGAAATTATTCTAAATAAATAAGGCCCATTAGTACATATACACACTAGCCTGCCCATTTTTCTATTAGGTGGGCTCTAATTTAAGCTCTTGAGCAATGGCAACCCTTGACCAAGACTTGAACTCCTCAATGTTGGGAGTTTTCAAAATAGTAAAGAACCATTTACACTCCATTATTAGAATCCCACGTCAGATATGATTGAAATGAAAAAGGCATACATATATATATATATATATATGGTTATTCGTATATCGTCATTGAGATGGTGTGAAAGGGCCTTGAAAATCCCATCCATTTATTGGCAATCCATCTCAACTATATATTTTTATTATTTTTTCTAACACTCAATTGTTAATTGAAAAAGAAAAACACTCAATGTCGGATATAAATTAGAGGCAAAGCTTTAATTCAGCATATTGCCATGGGTTTTGATATGAATGAGTGGAATGAGGTAATGAGCTGAAAGTGAGCTCTGCTGGTGTCAATGAGAGGTACAAGACCGCCTTAATAGAAAATAGGCTATGGATGTGGACCTCCATATAGACAGTGTCTCTTCTTCCATCTCTCTCCTCAATGAGCTAAAAGTGAGTTCTGCTGGTGTCAATGAGAGGTACAAGACCGCCTTAATAGAAAATAGGCTATGGATGTGGACCTCCATATAGACAGTGTCTCTTCTTCCATCTCTCTCCTCTATACCTATTGTTTTCTGTAACTCAAATTTCCCCATTCATTCTTCTCTTTCTAGTAAAATCTACAAAATAAAAACTACTACAAAGAAGGAGTGTGGGTTATGCAACCCTCTATTTTTTTCTGTGCAAAATCCGACACTGCTCTATGGCTCTTTTGTCTCTCCTTCGATGTAGAAAGACCAAACCAATAGCGCAGAGATCGTCATCTTCTGCAGCAAAAATAAATCTATAGATGGCAGCGGGCCACCTTATTTTTTTTATTTGTTGAGCAGCGATGTCACGCCACCTTTTTCTTATTCTTCCTCCTCATTTTCTTCTTCTATTGCATTAACTCCTCTGAGCCGGGTGTCAAGGGCTTCTTCTACATGTGGCAAGCAACATGTTGGCAAGGTTGGAGAATGGAGCATTGTTAGGGTGGCGGTTGCTATTGGAGGGTTGATGGTTCTGTGGTGTTGTTATTGGGAAGAAGATGGTGAAGTGATATGGGCTTGATCCTTTATTAATGCTATTGAAGAATTCCTTAGTGAGGAAAACCTGAGATGAGTGGCGATATCGTCGCTCATGTTATATACGAGTGGTAATATCACTATTAAGCAAAACTACAAAAAGAAAAAGAAAGAACTGTTGGGAGAAAATTATAGAGAAAGTTCAAGTGGTGTAGGTGGCGTCCTTGACTTGAGGCATGTGGGAAGAGAAGGTGGCATGTTTGATATGTATCACACTCTTTCTTATGCATTTATATAGTTAAAAAAAATCCTTTAATTCGACTTAACCTCAACCTATCATAGGGTGGGTTTCGTATCACATGCCAACAAACCATCACAAGGTGGGTCGGGTTTGGATGAGATAAATTTGAGACAGTGCGGGTTTCGGTTTACCCCAATCAGTATCGAGCCCACCTTGTTGTCATTAGGGGTGTTCATGGGCCATGCTGGGTTGGGCTTATCCAAGCCCGAGCCCAGCCCGAGATAACATTATACACAAATATTAGCCCCCCTGTAAGCCTTATCTCGATTGGTTTAGTTGCTTGTGCCTTAATGAGATGTCATGGGTCGAATCTTGCCTTCCTCTTTCTTTTCTACAATTACTTTTATGGTTGGGTTGGGCCGGGCTTGTGCTCTCTACCAATCAATCCAAACTGGTCCAAGTTGTAAGTTTTAAGGTCCAAGCCCAAACTAAAGTGGTTCGGGCCAGGCTGCCCCAGTCCATGACTCAGGTTGCCATACGCCCTACCTACACTTTTCCAGTAAAATAAATAAAGAGGATTTTATAAAACAAATCCCCTTAAAATTTGTAAAGAACAAAAAAACACTCAAATTTCAATATAGACCATAAACGCCCTCGTGCCGCTTTTTTTTTTTTTTTTTTGAATGACAATATCGTCGTTAGTTTCTTTTTCCTCCTCCTCCTCCTCCTTATTAGACATGGGTCACCTCTTAATGCATAGCTTTGCAAAGCATTTCACGGTAAAAAAAATAGATAAAAGGACTTGGATTGTTTTCTTCCAACCAACCCACTCACCGTCCAAACAAAATAGCTTTCATACCCAAAAACCCTTCATTCCTTCTCCTTCATCTTTTAATAAAAACCCATAAAAATCATTGCTTCTCTTCCTCCTCTTCTTCTTCATCAGACACGGGTCGCCCATTGATGCAAACCTTTGCGGAGCATTTCACGGCATAAAATAGATTAAAGGATTTGGATTATTTTTTTCCAACGAGCACACTCACCATCCAACATAGTAGCTTTCATTCCTCAAAACCCTTAATTCCTTTTCCTTCATCTTCTAATAAAAACCTATAAAAACCGTTGCTTCTTTCTTCTATGGATAGAAGAAAGAAGCCTTAATAGAGTAAAACCATTAAAACGTTTCTCTCATTCCTTCATTATCAAAAGACCCCTCCCAAAAACCCATTAAACCTATAAAAATCCTCAAGAACACATGGACACGAAGAGCAAATAGACACCAAAATCGGACCCTCGGATGCCTCCAACACAATGCCTAACAAAATGTGTGGCACACCCTCTGTTGCCTCCAACACAATGCCCAATGGTTAGAGTGGGTTCGGATAGGTGGGTAGGAAGAAGACACCGATCCGAACGTGAACCTTCTCCCTCTCCTCCCTCATCACTATCATTCTCCAACACCATAGCCCTCTTGTCCATCATCAAACGAAACTCTCTTGGAAATAGGTGGGCTTCTAGGATAGGTTTCAAAAAAAATTTTGACCTATTTGATGCAGGGATCAACTATCCAAAAGTCTACTAATCAATCCCAAGATGCAAACCCTCAATCTCACATATCAAGATCAGTAAAACAATCTATCTAAAAGATAGAACTAGCAATATATAAGCTACAAATAAATCTACAACATGCAAGGAAGTAGATTATACCTTTGGAGCTCGGTTGTGCTATAATAGAGAATTTGCTACTTTCTTTGATGACGAACTCTTTCGCGAATCAAATAGGTTTCTCCAATACCCAATGATCTTCCACGCTATGACCCGTATCAAATTCTCTTTTTCTCAAGAAGATGGTAGGATCTCCAAGAGAAAACTACTGGAAACTCAAAGGAGAAACTAGAAGAGAAAGTGTGTGCAACTCTTGCACAAAGAGGAGAGAGAGAGGGCTGGACGTGCAACACTTGCACCTAAAAGCCTTGGGCGTGAATCCCTAGGAATGGCATAAGAAGTGTCCACCTCTCTTTCCTCATATATTTATAGCTTAAAGCAACATCTTCTTTACTAATTAAAATAGAAGTCTTACTTCAATTAAGAATTAGTAACTTTATCTTTTCTAATTAAAATAGAAGTCTCACTTCCATTAATTAATTAGTAACTTTACTTATATCACATTTAGAAGTCTCACTTCAAATATGATTAGTAACTTTCTAATTCATTTCCAATTAAAATAGAAGTCTCACTTCTACTAAAATTAGTAAGTTTACTATTACCACTATTAGAAGTCTCACTTCAAATAGAAATAGTAACTTTCCTTTTAGAATTCAACTAGAATTAGTATCTTTCTATTAACTTGAGCTAGTGTGGGGACCACTAGGGATTCCTTAGAAAGTTGGCTCCAACTGGGACTCGCGACCCCACATCTCATGTGCAATCCGGGCCCACAGTTAATTGCAAATAACTCCACTATATAAATGCAATTGAACTCCAGTCTTAGGAATATTACATAGAGGACCCTAAACTTTCACATTACCACAAGTAGGCCCCTCTATTAATATCCATGGATCAATTGGACCTGTCTTCCAAACTTAGATCATATCTTATTATCCTTGAGCCCCAATTAATTATAATGATCATAGGTACCTTTCCAATTAACTCTTAATCAGAATGGGTGCGCACTTACCAATGATAAATCCATTAATTGGCACAAGGGGATATTAGAGATAGATTCGATCTTGACCATTGAATGTTCCCACAGCTCTACTACCATGTACCCAAATCATCGAGGTGTTGGCCTCACTCATTGGTGACTCAAAGCAAATGAATAGATAGAAAATTGAGTTTATTAATATCTCAGGATTGAAAGCTTACTGCTAGAAATTATGAGAGCTAGATCTTAAAGTAAAGACAAGTGTTCATAAGGTACTTCTCATGGTCCTTCAATACATCCAATGTACAAGCACTATGATCCAGAATCTTTCATTCTGATGATCGAGACAAATCACACTATCTCATAGTGATCAAAGTGATGCAACCTTGTCAGTATGAGATGTTCCAGTCTCATCACTGGTTGTGAAGATATTTAAGTATAAGATTTGTTACACATGTCTCCCGTATGTGGATCTCATCCATACACATGTGTTACATCTAATATACTTGTAGATTCTAATTCATCTCATGAACCATCATGTCATTCGTATTGGTTATGTACAAGTATATAATAAATCACCATTCATCTCATGAAAGGAAAACATGAATATATTGATAAATAAAGAAATTAATCAATTTATTATATCATCTACTGGATTGAGTCCATAAAACTAACAAACTCCACTTTCATCTCTTCTCACCTTCCATGTTTTCCATCTCCCAAACCGAGACCCACTTCCACTTTTCTCCAATCCTCATTTCTCTCAACATCCAAATACCTTCACCATCTAATCCTCCAAACCAAACGGCCCTTGTATCTCCTCTCAACCCATCTTCTCCACTCAACGAGCCTGAAAAAAAAAACACCATCTCTCTCTCCTCAAAACCCTCCAAGCAAATACTACTCAACCAAGCTACCAAACCAGCCCCTTGTTCACCACCACAACCACGAATCACAACCATCAATCTCATCAAGGAAACCCTTTTTCTTGATTTTGCATCACTTGTGAAATAGAACAGCAGGATCATCCGAGAAGAAGAGATGACGAAGAGGAAAAAATGAGGGAAAATAGGGGCTGCACTTTCTGAGGCAAAATAGGACCTTTTTGGTCGATATTGAAATTTAAGGCCCTTTTTGGTCTTCACAATGATTAAGGGGATTTTTTTTTGTAAAATTCTCGTAATGGTAAAATCTCCTTAGATTCACTATATACCAAAAAGGGGCCCTTTTTGGTTCATTTTTTTAATTGTTTTACCGAGCGGCGATATCCCCACGGGTATATCCCCGCACTTTTCTTCTTCTTCTTCCTTCTCCTCTTTCCTCCTTCTCCCCCTCCTTCCACCTCTACCAACTAATTCATTTCCTTCACAACATTCATGATAATAGTCTTGGACCGGGTGCAAGCGGGAACTTATTACCATAACACCTCAGTCTCATATACAGTCATCTAAATCCATCATCTTCCTCATCCCTTTTTCTCCCACAATCTAAACAAATCTATCTGAACCCATTCATCTTATTCCAACCAAACGAAAAAAAACTTCTACACAACCACTATCCATTTTCAAACCAGCCCTACCATCCTCTTCATCATCTCATCTCATCTCATCTCCTTTGCATTCCTTTTCCCCGCCAATCCAATGCACAACACCTAACCAACCATATACATGCGACCGAGACCCATCTCACATTTCTCTTTCACCATCATTTTCAACTTCACCCATCATCACCATCCATACTCCATCACCGGACAACCACCATCCAAAAGAAAAAAAAGATATTTTTTTTTTCTGAATCTGACTTGGGTGGGGATATCGTCGCTTTACTGTAAAGAATAAATAAAAACTAGCGGAAAACGAGCGGGAGACAAATAGAAAAAACAAAAACCAAAAAGGCTATTGGGACTACTACAGTAAAGATATATATGTATTTGAAAAAGTCTGAATGAACCAATTTTCGGGCCATGGAAATCGGTCCATGCAGCACCGTTGTATATATTTTAGGCGATTCTTGGTAAACAGTAAACCTAAGGAAATTTGAAAAAGTCTACATGGATAAACTTTTTGACCTGAAATTTATGACAACTCCTATGATATCCCTTGAATATCTACTTGATGGATGATATTCAAGGGATATCATAGGATTGTGTCACAAATTAAGACAAAAAAAATTTGTCCACGTAGCACAGCGGTGGAAATTTTTCGGGCAAAATCCTCCTTAAATAAATCAGAACTGCTTAACCTAGGTCGGGTTCGGGGCAAGTAGTCCTAAGAATGGCATTTCCATCATCAAACCTAACCCGTCGCCTTCAATTCAAAGACCTAAACCCCTAAACCCTGCTCGCTCTCTCTCTCGCTCTCAGGGTAACATCATCTGCAGACAGAAAGGAACAGACGCGAGCCATGAGAACAAGGATTTCTTGCCATCTTTTCTCATCTCTCTTCAAATCTCTCTCTCATTTCCATGAAAAAGATCTTCTTTTTCCATGTAGTAGACCTTACACCATAGCTCTCATCCACAATCATCTCTCTCTTCCCTTCACCCATTTCAGCACAATCCCCAACAGACCCATGAGAGGTGAAAGAAGAAGAGACGACCCATCGGAAGATCGCTTCATTCGCAGACGCGACGATGATGAAAATAAGAGAAACACCCAAAGGAATGCATCTTCTCAATTCCTCAGGAGACCCATGAGAGGAGGAGAGAGAAGAGAAGACCCATCTGAAGATCGCTTCCCTCGCAAATTCGACCTCCGGGACGATGATGATGAAGACAATGAAAATTCGAGAAATACCCACAGAAATGCATCTGCTCAATTCCTCAGGAGACCCATGAGAGGAGGAGAGAAAAGAGATGGATTATCAGAGGACCGTTCCCCTCGCAAGTTTTATCTTCGCGACGAAGATGGTGATGATGACGACCAAAATATGAGAAATGCCCAGAAAAATTCTTCTCTTCAATTCATGAAGAGACCCTTGAGAGGAGAGAAAAGAGATGATTTTAACCACCTCAAGAAGTTTGATTTTGGTGATGAAGATGATGGCGTCGAAAAGGCGAGAAAAACGCAGCAGGGGTTTTCCACCCAGTTGCCAAAAGAAACGGTAAGAGGAGAAAAAGAGGAGGAAATTGAACCTGATGATCTATTCAATAAGAAGTTGTTCAAGCTAGACAATGATGTTGAAGATCAAAATATTGAAGAACCAGAGAGAAATAATCTCCAATCCCAGATGCAGAACAGACCCATGAAGGAAGATAATAGAGGTGATCAATTCAGTGACCATTTCTCCAAACAATCTGGTTTGGGTGGTGATGTTGCCAATAAGGTTGGGGCAAAAACAACACACCAAAACCCTTCAATTCAGCTACCCAAAACTGAGGTTGATGCCCTCGATTCGTCTCCGCAGGATGCAGATGAGATTTTCAGGAAGATGAAAGAAACTGGCCTCATCCCCAATGCGGTTGCAATGCTCGATGGCCTATGCAAGGATGGGTTGATCCAAGAAGCCATGAAGCTATTTGGGTTGATGCGTGAAAAGGGTACAATACCAGAAGTTGTAATTTACACTGCTGTGGTGGAAGGATTCTGCAAAGCAGCAAAGTTTCATGATGCAGAGAAGATATTTAGGAAAATGCAGAATAATGGGATTTCTCCAAATGCATTCAGCTACACAGTTTTGATCCAGGGATTGTGCAAAGGGAGGGAATTGGAGGATTCTGTTAGTTTTTGTGTAGAGATGCTGGAGGCCGGACATTCGCCAAATGTGGCAACTTTTGTGACTTTAATGGACTTGATTTGTAGAGAGAAAGGGCAGGAAGAAGCTGCAATTTTTATTGGGAGATTGCGGGAGAAGGGGTTTGCCATCGATGATAAGGCTGTTAGAGAGCACTTGGATAAGAAAGGGCCATTCTCATCATCACTTTGGGAAGTTATTTTTGGAAAGAAAAACCCTCATAAACTATTCTAGACTCCATTCATTGGAAAGAACAACCATCAGTATGCATCTTTTTCCATTTCTTTATATGATTTAAATCATGCTGTAATTCTGTAGGTGACTGTATTTTTATTCTATCCTTACCGAGGTGCGTAGAGATGCTAGTTTACATTGACAGTTAGGCTTATTGCTGGCATGTAGTCTGATGCTTGGGATGGCATGAGTGAAAAACAGGTTATTCTCCTTGAAGGGCAGATAACTCATTGAGAAGATTGTTAGTTTTATATCATGGTGCATCACTTAGACATGGCTGGTGTTTCTGTTCACATGATTGTGTTAATAACTTATGTTTGATTTGCATGTTTGTGTTAATAACTCTCTCTCTCTCAAATCTCTCTCTCAAATCTCAATGTTTTCAATTATTGAATCATTATGACATTGAGAGAGTCTCTGATTAACTCTTATTTGGTCACCAATAGAAAATCTCTAGGATTATTTTCTTTCAGTATTCAAAAGAGAACAAGAAAAAAAAATCAACTGGCCTGTTTGATTTGTCTTTTGGTTTCTTTTGGGCCTATTGGGTTCTAGATTGGTGTTTTTTTTTTTTTTTTTTGCCGATCTACAATGTATACCTCTTACACTGTTCTTCTTTTATTAATAAATGAAAAAGAAAAAAGTTCAACTGATTTAATTGGATAAAGTGGTTAATTCAAAGGAGGAGTGCCAGGGTTTGAAAGAATCAGTGATAGAAGTTAGGACACAATATTGTAAATGGTTGTGGAGATTTGGGAGAGAGAAAGATGCCCTGCAGATGAAGGCAGTGGGGGCATAATAATACGAGTTTTAGAGGGTGGGAACTATGTAGAGTCTAGTAATGAATTATTAAGGTTTTGGGGATCATTCTGTAAAATGGTGGTAGAGTTTCTAGCAAGCAAAAGCCATTTAAATGCAGCGGTTAGGTTATCAGCAATCGTCATGCATCGTTGGGTGAAACTCTTGTGTGGAGCAACAGTTCATAAAATATTTTGTAAGATATGAAGGTACATTTTAGAGGAGAGATCATCTGATGCCCATTGGCCGCCTCGGCCTATCATAAAGGTGGCTTATATTCGTTCAACAACAGTCTCACAGGTGGCATGTAATAAAATAGGAACTTAGAATTTATTTGTGGTTTTTATAGTTAGGCATGTTTCATGTGTAAAATAATCTCCAGTCGACACAAAATTAGGCGTATTTGATTACCTATCCAATGATACCAAGACTGCAAGTGCTAAAGAAGTTATGTCCCATCTATTATTGATATATTCAGTAGAGTTCTGAGTTTGAGTCTATTTGACAGTCTTAATTGGAGTCAATGTCCTCTATAGGCACTAAAACGAGAAGGGGTCACTGGCGATCTATATAAGTGTTTGTATTCTCTAATTTCTACAATGTTAATTCGACTGAATGTATTGCTGGTTGATTTCCGTTAGACTTTATGTTGATTCCATCTTTGTCAGTAAAAGATTCACCTCCTCTGGTGCAGGAAAGAGTTGTAGAAGTCACACTTCACTCTTCAACTCACTCTAGATCTCAGATTGCTCCAAATTGCGAACATAAGTGTCACCCAACATCTGTAACAAAGAGAATACTCACATGAAAGTACAGAAAACTTGAACTTTTTCATTTTGTTCAGTTATTACAAGATAGTTAGGCTTTGGGTTTACCGCACAATAGGATTATGACTCCTAATCCCTTGCAATATTCAGGCGAAACCTCGTTGGACTTCTTGAAAAGTTAAACACAAATTATTTGCTTCATTCTACTAACCATCCTTGATTAAACTTTCATTCAACTAACCTTCCTTAAATAAACTTTCTTATTACATATTTCATGACAACTAGGATTCCTAGGTTTTCACTACTTTGATAGAACTTCATTTCACTCCTATCTAGTAGAAATTCCAACTATTTCTTAACCAAGCTTTGCACAAATCACAATCAAGGCTGAATTCTCCAAGGATGTGACCGCATCACTCTCAAAGGTACAACTACTTTAGTAGCTGGGCTATTTTGGACAAAATGTGCACAATAGCCCATCCCATTCCTATGGTAGTATTTTCAAATAGGTGCATGATGAATGGAGAAGAAGTTTTGTAGACTTGTAGTACCTATATAAAGGACAAAGGAGATATACAAAATTGTATAAACTATCTTGGGATTAAACTTATGAGTCGTACTATTAAACTACGAAAGAGAGTAGTAGCTTAAAGACTTAGACAAAAGACCGGAATATCTGAAAAATCATTCATGCTTGGGAGGTCAACTAGGAAAGTTATCTTCTCTCTTTGGCTATTAGTGAGAAAATATCAAGAGAAGAGGAAAGATCTGCATGCGGTCTTCATCGATATAGAGAAAGCATACGACAGGCTGACAGGGTACCTAGAGATTAAATTTGGTAGGTTTAGATTGAAGGAGTGTTCCAAGAGGTTATATTGAAATCATTTAAGACATGTATGAGGGAGTGGTAATGAGCATGAGAATTACTTGTGGAGGGATGGGTGAGTTTCCAGTGACCATAGGTTTGGGACAAGGCATTGATGATGGTGATGATGATGAATGTTTAGGGAACAAGAAGCAAACATGAATCATCCATTTTTGAATGCAAACCAACTGCCGTTACTTGGAATCATTTTCTTCAATTAATCAAGGTGAGTTGTTCGTCAAGAAAGACATCATTATTTCCAAAATGTGGACGGCATGGCATGTCTCTAAAGCAAAAGACCAAAAAGTAATATTTGTCATTTTGGAGCATTTGGAAAGGAAGGATCAGTTGTGCATATCTCATGGCTTGAACTTCCCATCTTGAAGCTTATTCAGGTTTTGAAGATTGTCCTTTAAGCTAGGGTATAGCAACAGATGGATGGCTTGAATATTATGGTCAAAATTCTAGAATTCGTATCCCGAATCCTAAGGGAAAAGATTCGTACATGTGCAACAAATCCCATTTGAAGGTGAATCTTACGATTTGATACTTGTTTTATTGAATCTTATGATCCTGGCCATTTAGTTGACTGGGAATAGCCATAAGGCCCAAAACCGAGAGGTTAATATTAGTAATCTTTTACTTTTATCTTTCCTTTTTCTTTTTGTTAGTATTTTTATTTTTTAATAGTTATTTAGTGGTTAACGGAACCTCTTAAGAAATTTTTCTATTTTGAGGAAGTTTTAAAGATGTTTGAGAAAAAAACACGTGACTACAACATTTAACTGTATGTATGGGGTTTTTTTTTCCTGCATTCATTTTTTAAATTTTATTTTGACCTTTTCTTCATGAACATTTTTTTTAACTTCAAGAGACATCCTAAACATGCAAGGTTGATGATTTAGATGTTAATTTTATCTTTTGATTTAAAGAGAGCAGAAAAACCATTGCAACAAGTTTATTTTTACTAATCAAGTTGATATCTTAAGCATGTTTAACTAATCACATATTCATTTATGATATATTAATATATGTCAATCATGTTCTTCATATGATTGTATCCATAGTCTTATAATTAATTGTATTTATGCTATTATGAATGGATTATGAATTGATGCTTTTTTATTTTACTTTCTATTTTTTATAAGAAAAATAAAGAATCCTACCATTAGAAGTTCAATTCATGATATGATTCAATTCATCCCCTTAATCATTTTTTATGTGACATTGCATTTCAGAACACTTGATGACTGCAATTGTTTGTGTCACAGTGGGGATATGTGATGACTGCAGTTGTTTGCATCACAGCTTTGTAGGTTGTTTAGCACTTCAGTTACCAGCCCCTGCAGATTCATGGAAGCTTAACACAGATTGGGCCTCCAAAGTGACCCAGGAGCAGCCTGTATAAGAGGAATGCTAAGAACCATTATGGTGAAAGGTCATTTACCATTTTGCGTCATGCTGGAGTTGTGGATACTCATGAATCTTTATCTTTGGCTTCCAGGCCATTGGGAAGGAGTCTGATGCTTTGGTTGGATCACAATTTTTAAAGCAATTTAAAGCAATGATCCTTCTGTGTATTAAAAGAATTATTCTGGATTGGACCTGCAAGAGTAACTGGACCTGGAAGAGTAAGGGTCAGCTCAAACTTTAATTTGTTTTCTGGAAGATTTTGGGGGTCTTGTGTTAAAGCGCTTCATATACTAAATGTGTGTGGGTAGAGCAGCTCATCCTGTCAGTTATTGGTAGCATTGTGAAGGAAAATCTGTCAGTTGCATCAATTGTGTGTACAGAGAAGTCTCATCAATTGTCCCTTTTGGGCTCTTTTTTTTTTTCATTTTCGTTTTCTTCTTTTTTTGGGATTGGTATAATGACTTGAACCTGCAACATCATGGTTATGATGATGAGTATCTTCACTAGATGGTTTTTCATTAGTTCTCATTTTATTTTAAATTCAGTATTTCATTATAAAATAATAACAAGAAAAGGTTGCCGCCATTTATTGTCTTGTATGACTGTAATTTTGGTCTGGTTGATTAGAGTATGTCAATTAAATTTGAGATTGGTGGACTTCTTGTTTCTGCTTATTAATTATTATCACTTAATAGTAATACCTTTTTCTTTGGTAATATTAAAAAAAAAAATCCTTTTTCTTTGGTAAGCAGATCCACTGGCCCGAGTATTATTGGTGGAATGTGATTTTATGTGCTTTTGTCTGTTTACTTATGAGAAGTTGCAGATATTGACAAATCAGTTATCTTCAGATTCATGAATTTAGCTCTAAATAGGATGAATGGAGAAGTAGAAATATTCCCAAGTAGATTGTATTATTATGCTTTTAACGATGATGCTTGCAGTCTATGCAAATCTCACTGTCTTGTTTTGTGAGAGAATTTCTCTCTTTCTTTCTTTCTTTCTTCTTCCATATCCTCTTCTACTAGTTTTGTTTGTTAGGGGAAAAAAGTAGATTTATATTGATCCTCATTGTCTTTCTTGCCCAGAAATCACATGTTTCAGCTTTGATTTGCATTGATCAGGTATGAACACATTCAAGTTCTGCTAGGGTTTTCTTGTTTGAACCTCAAAGATTTATATGAAAGATGATGAGGCAGCTATTATTCCACAGTGGCGTGTTCTTTGAGCTGACTTCTTATTATTACATTGAATGAATTAGCATTTGAATCGAAAGAAAATAATTTTTTTTTATTTTCTCCCATCTTTCTGCACTGACCGCTTTGCATGATGTTTAAATTGCCTGATGGTGCACTGTTAAAGAGGGTGTGGGTCTCCCTCCCTCTCTCCCTCCCTCTCTCTCTCTCTGTAAAGAGGGTGTGGGTTGGAGACAGATGGTCTATAAATATTTTTGGGGAGATGAGGAATACCGGCATGAATGTTGTTGGCTCGCATTAAGATCCCATGCGGGCTCCGGAATGGTCCACTGCAACCCCCCATCACCTAATAAGATGCAGCTGCATTGTGTGGACCTCTGAGAACCACAAGTACTGGTTTGATAGGAAGAGCATATCATGGATCAAATGTGGGTCCAGAAATTGTACCCCAGCTTGTTGGTGATGGCCATGTGACAAAGGCCCTCCAAGATAGATGCAGCACTCCTCTCCAGTCATTCATTTTCCCCTCAACAATCTGCTTTGCATGTCCTTTTTTCGTTAGCTATTGACTAAATTATCTTCAAATCCAGATGATGTTTAGTCCACAAGCAATTCAGTATGCCCTTCTTATTGGAAGGTCCACTGGGGTAACTTACTATCTATACCAAAATAATCCCCGTTACATGCGATTTGAATTGAACTGAACATCTCCGAGTGAATTTTTGTTAACTGATGTAACCCCTTTTCACAATTGTCTGTTCTTCTGTTAAGTCTTTTAAATTGAGGTTAATCTGATTTAGAATTCATGGAAGCAGCTCATGACAGTACAAATAATCAGCAATGGCTAGTTATAACAATCTCTGCTACTCGGAGGACCTAGTGTAAACTTTCTAACTGAAGATGTCATGACAGTCAAACTGTAACTGTCTCTAGGTAGTTAGTTTAAGATTCTGTTATGTCAATTTAAACAAACAGCAGAAAATGTATAAATACAATTCTCATATATCTGTTAAGGTTATGAAATCAGAAATACATTTTCCAGATCTCTCTCTTTCTTCTCTGGTCTGTTTAGTCTTCCTCTCTCTTCAATTGATTCTTCATTGAGTGTCTGTATATCCTGCACATAAAGACAATTATATTTCTAGAATGCTTTGATGAAAGAAACACAAAGAATGTGATTTTAATTAGGCGAGTGAATCAGAAAGGTGTCTATTTGCTTCTCTTAGGCAGAATAAGACTTTCCAATGAGGGATGTAGTTCAAAATCTTTAGCATTTGTTTCCATAAAGTACATTATATTCCATGGCACACTCTTATTGTCTTTGGAGCGCTTCAGTTATAATTATAATGGAAGAGTTCCCCTGTATTATAATGTTAAATAGATTTTTAAGCCTTTAGCTCTGGTTCTAAGGGATGATTTGCTTTAACGTGAGATGCATGAGCCTTGATAGCCCTTCCCTGTTGATCTTTGATTATACCTCCATCCCAGCATTGTTAGTTTCATTATGATCAAATGCACCATCAAAGTTCAGTTTAAACCATCCTGCTGGTGAGGTGTCCAGCAATCATCTGTAGGTAAACCATTGGAGTATAAATAAACTAGTTGCAGGCCTCCATTGGTGGAAGAGATCTAAAGTTCTTAATAAAAGTTGGTTCGAATTGAGAGTGTGTATTTGAAAGATGTGCTGTTTCCTGCTTTTCCACACGTGCCATGATATGAATTTGGAGTAGAAGTTGAAAAGCTATAGAAGCCATTTGAAACCACTAAGCATTGGAACTCTCCTTCAATCCAAAAATTCCAGGGGCCAATGATCTAACATTGGAAGATGTTACCTATGGAGGGGCCCCTGCTGGAAAGAGAGAGAGAGAGAGAGAGAGAGAGATAATTTTGCACCCATCGATCTTTGATTAGAGTTTTGAAATGAGAGACTCAATAGGCAACATATGTTCCACAAGGCATGACTGTAAGACCTATATATATAGGGCAAATATGATTAAGAAGATGATATTAAACTCCGAAAAAGCTCATTTTTTTTCACATTAGCAAAGCCTGTGATGGGCAGAAACCAGAAAGGGTTAGAGATTTATCATTGGATCCTTTCTATTTGTTGACCATAGCCTCGATGACTTGCAACTCTGATTTACCTAATAACTCTGTTACTTATTGGTCATTGGAGAGTAAAAAAGCTTTCTTGGGGGGGTAAGGGTTAGAAAGAATTTAGCCCCATGAATATATGGCAAAATGGAAGAACCAACCCACAGTTGCTCGACCAAAGATTCAGAACCAAATGTTTAGATTACTTTGTTAGGGTAACATTCATATGCTTGGGTTCACCTTGGGCCCCACATATCATAGGGCATTGGGTGATAGAAAGATCCAATCACGATGGACACAGATATAAAAAAAAGAGGTCACTCCAACCCCTTGATCCATGGCCCACAAGTTTTTAATAAAATTTGACAATGACAAAACACCAAGCAAAAGTACTGAATCTTTTCCACCCTAACAAAATTCAAAGCAAAAGTTCTGAGTCTTTTCTATCTTTCTAAAATACCTTTACCACCGATGTGTCTTACAGAAAGCTTACTCAATAGACTAAACAGTGTGCAGAAATTTCCTTTGATTAAAATAAAGACATTAAATTCAAGAATCCCCATGAAATACAAGATTAAGCTTCTGAACTAGTATCAATGAAATACTATGCTGTCTAGATCCAATTACAATGTCAGAAATAGTACATGCAGTACCCTGACATAAGCAAGACCCACACCAGAAAGACATTGGGGAATTGTGCAGGGATTCCAAAACTGTACAGTATCTACAATGGCAGCAACAAAGATAACTAAATCGTAGCAGTTGGAACTTAGTTATCACCATTGAAGTGCAGGGTAAATAACTCCGAACAAAAGCTAAGTTCTTTTAGCACGTGTCATGAACAAAAAAACAATTCTTGCTCGCCCAGGGCATTGATGCTCAAGCTTAACAGAAGCAGCAGTGGGTTTGTCTGACGAAAATTGTGCTGGAGTGCATGTTAAGCGGACTACAGCGATGTGCAATATGAACACACTCCCGGGACAAAAAAATTAGACACAGAAGCGGATTCCAAAGATTCAGTTGAAATTTCAGCAGGAAAGTGTACAGACCGCAGGGGCATCGCCAAAACCATGTTGATTTGGTTCAACTGAAGCAACTCCAATCTTAATCCCTTCTTTATCAGACACAATATTTCCCTCGCCAGATTCATGAGGTTTACACCGAGAAGCTTGAAGCTTATACTCAGATACATCATCAAGGGATTGAGGGATAAGCTTAGAGGTACAGTGCACAGTTTCATCACAGAAGGTGTAGACAATGGGTTCGGTAGCAGCAATACCAGCTTTTTCAGGAGGTTTATCATGTTGAATACCATCAGAAGCAAGGAAAGATGATGCCTCACAAGTCGTCTCATGGTGCTTGACCAGCCACTCAGAGTTATTTTGCACAGTACAACCAGCAGAAGCTTGGAAACTGGTTGCCTCAGAAGAACACTGAACAGAATTAACACCAAAAGAATGGAGGCAAGGCTCAGCATCACCAACTTTGTTGCTTAGATCATGATTTTCCACCTTAGGTTTATCTTGAGGAGGTGCATCAGTATCATGAACAAATGATACATCTGGAGCAGAGTTTGTGGACTTGTTCCATGACTCATTATCACATGTAGTTGCCCCGCCGTTGGAACCCCCAAAAGTATGAAGACCAGGCTCAGCAGCAGCTTCTTTCTCTACCTTACTTGCATCAGGGACGATACTGTTTTCAGAAACAAGAACATCAGGGCCAGCAGAAAAGGCCTTGAGAGATGTACTTGCCACATCAATTACGTCACATTGGGAGCTTTTAACATCCATGACCTTCACATCTACAGAAACAACCCAAGTCATACGACTTGCTCAACAGGTGATAATGATGGAAACTAATGAAAAGACGCTCAAAATCATCTGAGGTATTACCTGCATCAGCAGTTGTATTTCCATCACCCTTAAGTAAAGGCTTCTGCAACATATCAGTTTCTGGGAACACCATCATGTTCATGGATCTCATTTCCTGCCTGTGTGATTCTTCAAGTGGCTTGAAGCCAAAAACTTCAGTCCATGTATGCATGAGTTCAGATATAGCAGGAATGACGAGCATCTCAACATCAAGAAAGGAAAGAGCCTGCAGAATAGAATTGTATCATCAGCAAAAACTTGTAATGCCCAGGCAAACTAGTATTAATAAAACTAAATGCATAAAAGTGAGCAAAATGCATAACACTCTCCAAAGCTAGGCAAGAAATTAAAAAGAATCAAACTGCCAGAGGAAGGTCAGGATAAGTGATCAGAGATCAATTACATGCAGCAAAAGATACCCATGGAAATGAAAAAAATCAGGTGAGAAGTTTCTGCATTGAATCCTAATTTGTCAAGAAAAAGGGAGCATTTTCCTTTTGCCCAGTAGGTATAAAATCAAGTGCAGGCAATAATTTTTTACCATTATTTTTCTAGAGAAGGTAATAACTAAGGAGTTTCCTATCACGATTGGTCTACACCAAGGCTCAGCGTTAAGCCCGTACTTATTTGCCCTAGTTATGGATGAGATTACGAGACATATCCAGGATGAGGTGCCGCGGTGTATGCTATTTGCAGATGACATTGTTTTAGTGGATGAGACGAGAGAAGGAGTGAATGCTAAACTTGAATTGTGGCGGAAAACATTAGAGACAAAAGGGTTTAGGCTAAGTCGATGCAAAACGGAATATATGGAATGCAAGTTTAGTCAAAGTAGGACACCTAGTAACATAGAAGTAAGTTTGGGCACACAAAAGATAGTAGAAAAAGAAAACTTTAGGTAACTTGGATCTATGGTGCAACAGGATGGAGGGATTGATACTGATTTAAGTCACAGGATTCAAGCCGGGTGGACCAAATGGAGGAGTGCTTCAGGGGTCTTGTGTGATCGGAAAGTCCCCCTCAAGGTTAAAGGAAAGTATTATAAGGTGGCGGTACGGCCAGCGTTGTTATATGGATCAGAGTGTTGGGCAGTAAAGCATAATCATGTCAAGAAGATGGAAGCTGCGGAGATGAGAATGCTAAGATGGATGTGCGGGATCACAAGGAGAGATAGGATTAGGAATGAGGAGATTAGGGGCATAGTAGGAATAGTACCGATTGGAGATAAAATGAGAGAAAATCGACTGAGATGGTTCGGCCATGTTAGAAGGCGTCCAACAGAGGCACCTGTTAAAAGGTGTGAAAGCATGGAGTTTGCCAAGAGTAGGAGAGGGAGAGGGAGACCCAAGAGAAGTTGGAAAGAAACTATTAAACATGATCTTGCCTACATGGATCTTACGGAGGACATGGCCCTAAACAGAGTTGATTGGCGTCGTCAAATCCATATAGCCGACCCCACCTAGTGGGAAAAGTCTTGGTTTGGTTTGGTTTGGTTTGGTTTTTCTAGAGAAGGTAATGGGAAACAGATAGAAGCTAGTTGGAACCATAAGGCCATTAAGAAAAAAGAGCAACACACAGTCCTAACTTCACATACAAGAGCACAATCTAATGCATCTTCAGGACATTTTCCATTTTATTTAACAAACTGGAAAATAATGAAGTACGCAAATGAATCTGTGGAATTGATGCAAATCTGAGCAGCTTAAAAGATCCAAGTGGTTCCCACAGTTAGACCTACAGGGTACCATCCCAGGGCTGGAATCCTTCACATGCCCATGTTATTTATTGCACATTACAGCAGACCTATCATGCTTTTCCAATAGCTGACATATTAAGACTCTCAAGCAACGTTCAAATGATAAGACTAAATGTTTGATGAATTATGTAGTTACCTACCAAATGGGGCCAAAATTGTGCAATTCTGGCAGGCGTTAAAAAAGGTTATAGACTACTTTCTGGATATTATATAGTGTAGTAAACAAGTTTCAACAGTCAAAGTTTAATAACAAAACTCGTTTCTAATTTAGTCGGTTATATTTTCAAGTTGTAAGTCATTAAAGAAAGTAGATAAGAGTCCTCGTTGGATTAGAAGTTGTCCGCTTCGTTTTAGAAAACAAGTCAAAATCCTAAAATATGCCACAGGCATTCCTTAAAAATTGTCAAAAGTCAAAGCCCTAAAATATGCCACAGGCATTCCTCCTCCTTTTTTTTTTTTCAAAAGTCAAGACCCTAAAAAATGCCACAGGCATCCTTAAATACTTTTTGTCAAAAGTAAAACCCTAAAACATATGCTCCTCCTCTTCCTATTGCTGGGCCTCGAGCTTGGCAACTCTAGTTTCGTTTGGGCCCGCGCTTGACAAATCAAGTTTCATTCGGGTTCCGGCCCAGGATTACCTACCTACATGCATGCAATTCAGACAAGCTTAGGTAAATACCCAGCCTGAGTTGCCCTATAAATGCATAAAATCAACGATTTCTAGTTAGCCCAATAAATTCAGAATAAAAATCCTTCCGACTGCTTAAGCATGCATATGAACCAACTGCTCTTGTAATTTTAGTTAATCAGAATAAACGATCTTTGTGTGAAATAACAATACTTCTGCAGAGTGCCATACTTTTTTGAACATTTGACAAGTAGATAAAGGACACCTTATCTGCAAATTATCTCCAACATTTTGTAGATTACATTAATTTACATTATTTGGAAGTATATTGTAATTAGGGAAATTGGTGTAATTTACACCTGTAATTACGGTTATAACTATTGTTCTATATAGAAGGTTTCAGCTCTCACAGGGAGACAAGGCAATGTTCAACAAAATCACTTCTCCTTTCTGTTCGCTTGCATCATTCACTAGATTTACATGGTATCAAATCACTAATACACCACAATTCACAAAGGCTTAGTGCATTATAGTTGCATTTTCCTACTGCTACTGTCTGTTTAAAAAACCAGAAAGATTTCATTCTATATGTATAAATATTTTGAAAATGGGATCCATGCGCTTATTCGAAATGGTACTTTGAAATTCATGTTCTAAAATCCAGTTTCACCTCTGGTGGTACACAGCACATAAATTGAAGAGAAATTAGCATGGCAACCAAAACGTGAAAAGCGGCACAAACTTCAACTTAGTGCAATTTGAAAACAGATCAAGAAAGGATGCAGAACCACATTTAGGGGTGCAACTTGGGTAGGGGTTGGAATTAATGTAGCCCACGCCTGGCCCAATCTGCACAAGGGTGAGCCGAGCTCAAGTTCAAAATCCGCACCCAAGCCCAAGCCCAAGCCACATGCATGCACACAACCACATGCGCACACACCTTCACTTGTCAAACAAAAAACATGCATACACGAGATAATCCCATGGTTCAATTAGTATGGTGCTGATAGTAGTGAGAACCAGGTTTATCATGTGTGAAGACCCACGTTAGTCCGATCAAATGTGCTCATTACATGGAACATCTATATAGTAACCTACCCAAATTTTGCGACGATCAGAGTGATACGAGCCACTGTATTGATGATAATCTGAAATATAGTTATGTTTTCTACAAATATTCAGTCCAACAATGTATGACACTCCTTCTGGAGTGAGATTTTAGATGCTTTCTACATAGAGGGGTCCCATTTTAGAGATGAGCAGGTTTGATCACACACAAGTAAGCTCCATACAAGATAAATTAGGTTTTACCTGCCATCAGCACTGTCATGTGATGATCTATATTTTTGGTAAAAGAGAAATAATAGACCTACATGCCACAAGAAGTCAAATCCTGAGCGAGAGAACGATATTCCCCTCCCCAATCAGATCATAGTTGTTTTAATATTACATCCAAACAAGATTTTCTACCAAAGGTTTAAAGGTTTGAAAAATGTGAAGAACATCTGATTTATTAACCATGGAAATATGTGATGAAAAGTTGTTAGCTCAGTTGCAGACCTGGCATGTAGGTCTATTATTTTTTTGGCTGAACTGCATGTGATGATCTATATGCGTATGCAATAAGAAAAATTGCATCCACACTGCAACAGTAGGACTATTAATAATAAAAACTGCAAAAACTATTAATAAAAAAGCAATAGTATCAGTTTAATATATGATACGTGGCTCATTGGTCCACATGATATTAAATTATTTTTTAGGGGAGTCCCACCAGCCCTTACGTGTCACCCATGCGATGCACTACCGTATGGGCGTCACAAACCCCTATAAATAAATAAAGCAATAAACACTTGTTCCAACACAATAATCATTTTACACAATTGAGTTTTCACCATTTACCGTTTCTATTCCATTAAGAAGTCGACGACACATCCCTTGACGCCGATACATGTCCCGCGTCCCAATGAAAGGCATCTCTGCTAGCCTAGTTCCACGTATCCTATTTCACCAAGATGTAAATTGTTTAAAAACTAGAAATCCCGACAATTACAAAATTAAGAGATCATAACCTGAGAGTGTCATACACTTCACGATGATATAGAAAGACTAAAATATTGCACAACTTAAACAATCAATAAATTAAGTGCTAGCTAAAGGAAAAATCATACAATATGGCAAGTATCGAGGAAGGGGAGAAATTGGCTACCAAAGCAAGGTTTGTGTGTGTGTGTGTGTGTGTGTGTGTGTGTGTGTGTGTGTGTGTGAGAGAGAGAGAGAGAGAGAGAGAGAGAGAGAGAGAGAGAGAGAGAGAGAGAGAGAGAGAGAGAGAGAGAGAGAGAGAGAGAGAGATTAGGCGAGCAATAATGTACTTAAGGGAGCAAGGCAACCATAAAGTAAATTCAAATTAAAGGATCACTTTTAAGAGACAAGAAGAGAAGAGGGGTCTTGTCAAAATTTTAAAAATCACCTCTTAATCTTTTTTTTTTTAAGTCAAAAAGTCAATCTCTCATTCCACTAAAAGACAAAAAGGCCTCTTCTTTTTATCCAAAAAGTAAAAGTTCCTTCACATGCCACAAAAAGACAAAAAGCCAATAAGGTGGATTTTGAGATTTTGTACTTTTTGATAAGACCCCTCTTCTCTTATTGTCTCTTAAAAGTGACCCTTTACTTTGAATTCACCTTACAAGTGAATTACCAAACAGGCAAGGGAGAAATACAAGCTGCTCCCCAAGATGGCCCCAAGCTAAACCCTCACCCTATCCTGTTCAAAAGACCAATAAATTCCAATCCAAAAGAATAATAACTGTTACTTAATCTTTGCACAAGATAGTACAGACTAAAACTATTTGAAGCACAAATCTTGACCTAAATTTGAACCTATCCAAAGACCCCAATTAGTCCCTGTCAAATCCAACTGAAATCCTAATCATCATCATCATTCCCATCAATCTACAAATGCAGTTAAAAGCCTGATCAAATCCTACATTCATAATGCAAATGAGACCTTCCCAAATTCCATCCTAAACCCTAGTCCTAGCCTTCTTGGATTCCTAAACTAATCCAACCTGGCTCAGCCCTCAACCACAGTCCTATTGCAACCCAAAGACTTCCAATCTTAACCCAAATCAAACTCACCCACCAATTATGACACAATCATACATTCTATAAAATCATACTGTGTAAAGGTGAAGTTTTCAAGAAGGGGCTTTGGATAAAGTCCATTATGTTTCATGCCAAAGGAAGGTTGAATATTTGAAGCAAAAAAGAAAATTAGAAAAACTGGAACCTATGATCTTACAAAACCACTGATCTTACAAAGTTCAATTAATATTGTACAAAGGTGCTGCTTTGCTGGTGACATGAGGTGTGATGTAGGCTTTTCACACAGGTAATTGAGTTTGGGATGTTTCCAATATTGAAATAGGTTGGGTTATTTAAGTGTAGCATGACATGACTGGTGTTTTGGCCAATTTGTAGTCATTTTTAATTATATATCTAGAGAACCTTTGAAGATATTGTTGTTTCTAACTCCAGTAAAATTTATTTTCCATTTCATATATCTAGAGAACCTTTGAAGATTGAGCATACTTTTAATATGTAAAGTTATATACCCAGAAGCAAATCCAAGTGTGAATTAACCAGAGCTGTCAATCTTGTTGTGCGCACATGCATTCTATCCGACGCAGCATAGGGAAAGGGAGAATTCTCAATGACAGCAAGAGAAAGAGACATAAAGTGAGATGTGAATTCGATAATCCTCCTTTGAGGGTCTCAATCATCATTTATATAGATGTAATGATGCTAGATAATCTCTCTATTTACAGTGATTACAGCCATTCTAATTTAATTATATCTCCTAATGAGGCAGCACATAAATTTGCATAGCTGTACACATAGCCACCCCCCCCCCTTCAAATTGATGCGGTTGAATCAACCAACATCAATTTGCCAACTAAGAATTGATGTCGTGGTCGTGGAAGCCCCTTGGTAAATATATCTGCAATTTGAAGTCCTATAAGAACATGAGGAAGACTAATAGCCTGACGCACATATTCATCACGTATGTAATGACAAGCCACTTCAATATGCTTTGTGCGTTCGTAGAAGACAAGATTTTCAGTAATCAGTATGGCACTAGTATTATCAACATATAGAGTAGGCCCGGACTGTGGAAATCCAAGCTCATAGAGGAGACCACGAAGCCAGACAATTTTCGATGTTGCTACAGACATAGCATGATATTCTACTTCTGTGGATGATGTAGAAACTTTATCTTGATTTTTACACTTCCATGAAAGCAAGGAGTCCCCTAAGTACATGCACCAACCCGTGGTAGACCATCGACTATCAAGACAGCCAGCCCAATCAGCATCTGAGTAGGCGGTGAGAGAAGTCGAATTTCCCACAGGAAAGAATAGGTCACGAGATGATGTACCAAGAATTTACCGAATAATGCGCCGAACAGCAACGAGGTGGAGATGGTGCGGTTGTGTCATGAATTGACTAACCAGATTCACCGCATATGAAATATCCGACCGAGTGATGGTCAAGTAGATCAAGCTTCCGACTAAACGTCGATATAATGCCATCAGGGAGAAGATCACCAGTATCTTGTGAGAGCTTGATAGCTGGATATTGATCTCAAGAGGTGTATCTACAGGAGTGGAGTGCTGAAGACCGGTCATATCAATAAGATCCATAACATATTTGTGCTAATCAAGGATGAGACCTTTCTTGGAATGGTGTACCTCAAGGCCTAAAAAATATGAGTGGCCCTAAATATTTCATATGAAATAACTGATGTAGTGAGGTTTGTACATGGTTGATCATGTCAGAATCTATCCCAGATATAACGATGTCATCCACATAAACCAAGAGGACAGTAATCCCATTCAAGGAATGATGGAAGAACACAGAGGGATCAGAGGCACTTTAGAGAATTTCAGGTGAAAAAGAGCATCTCGAAATTTCTCAAACCAAGTGCGGGGTGCTTACTTGCTTAAGACCATAGAGAGATCGTCGTAAGCGAGCAACATCACCTGCAAAGACACCAGTAATTCCTTAGGGAAGTCACATATAGACTTCTTTGAGATCACCATGAAGAAAGGCTTTCTTGACATCAAATTGGTAAAAAGGCCAGGAATGAGAGGCAGCAAAGGCAAGAACAGTACGAACCGTTGTCATTTTTGCAAATGGGGCAAACGTTTCATCATAGTCGATACCATATTCTTGTCAGTTGCCCAGTGCAACTAGCCGTGCCTTATAAAGATCCAACAAGCCATCTGCCTTAAGTTTGATTAAGAAAACCCATTTGCAAGCAATGGGTTTTACAGAAGATGGACATGGAACTATATCCCAGGCGTGAATGTATGATTATTCTGCAGTGCGGCTAATTCTTCTTGCATAGCCTTTTGCCAACAGTCATGCTTCACCGCCTGTGAATAAGAGTTAGGGGTTGCAATGGAAGATAGAGTAGCAAGCAAAGAGGTGTGAGTGAAACCATATCAACGTCGAATTTGAACTGGAGATGAATGAACAACAGCATCAGGTGATGAAGTGGTCGTAAGATCAGGTGCTCGTGATGGATCTGGAGGGGGAGAAAGTAGTGAAACATCTTTTTGACGTCGTCTTTCATAAATAATGAGTGGGGAAGAAACCTCATTAGTAAAATCTGGTAAAGAGTAAAAGAAGGCAAGGGCTTGGGATGGTTAGAAAAGAGGCTTTGGTTTTCGAAAAATATGAAATTTCGCGACACACGGATGTGGTTGAGCACAGGATCATAACAGAGATACCCTTTTTGGTGTGAAGCATAGCCAAGGAACGCACATTTAACTAAATGAGCAGTTAGTTTTGTGCGTTCAAAGGGAGGAAGATGGACAAAGCACACACATCCAAAGATACACAAGTGGGTTTAAGTAGGTTGTGTATGAAATAGACGAAAATATGGTATTTGATTAGTGAGGCGAGTGGATGGTAGGCGGTTGATTAAGTGAACCGCGGTAGCTAAAGGACTTAGATCAATAAGAAAACGTGGCTTGACTCTTTTGACAACATCAAATGGTGATCTTCCTATTATCCTATTTACGGAGTTATTGTAGGCAAACTCCGCCATGGGCAAAATAAGATCTCATGAAGCAATGTGTTCTCCGACGAGACAATGAAGAAGATTTCCCAAGCATCGATTGACAACCTCGGTTTGGCCATTGGTTTGAGGATGGTAGGCACTTGAATATAGAAGCTTTGTCTTCATCATATGCAATAAATTCTTCCAGAAAAAGCTCATGAACTTAGTATCTCTCTCGGACACTAGTCTTGGGAAGACCATGCAGACGAACGATCTCTTCGAAGAAAAGAGTGGTAATCTTCCTTGCATCTGTTGTGTTAGAACATGGTATAAAGTGCGCCATTTTGGAAAACCTGCCCATCACAACAAAAATAGAATCTACATTTCATGCAGTTTTTGGTAGGCCCCAGAAAAAAACCATGCTGAGATCCTGCCAAGGCGCATGCGGGATAGGAAGGGGCTTATATAATCCAGTGTTCATAAATTCTGGCAACATCTGTCTTCAGGCAGGGCCAAAAGAAGCGATCATCCACAATTGCAATGTTTTATCACACCCTAGATGTCCATTGCATGCACCTCCATGCAACTCTCGTAGGACTTACTCGCGGGTAGATGTAGTTGGTAAGCACAACTGATTCCCACAAAAGCGATAGTCATCATGTATGGTAAATTTTAGTTGTTAAGAAAGCTCATCATTGAGAAGATCTTTGTAAATGCATCCAAAGTCATGATCATCAAGATTTTCTCTGCGAATTTCTTCAATGCCAGGTACTGTGACGGAAATTGTCATGAGAATGTGAGAACGACGACTTAAGGCATCTACTACCTTATTTTCCATGCCAAACTTATGATGCAAGACAAATGTGAATTCCTGTAGATATGCACTCCATTTGACACGGTTGGAGCTCATCTTCTTCTGTGAGTTCATGTGTTGCAAAGCTTCATGACCAGAGTACAGCACAAATTTCTTTCCAAATTCATTTCCGATCAAATAGTGATGCTAATGACGAAGAGCTTTTACTACTCCATAGAATTCCAAGTCAAGTTGCAAATACTTCTTACGAGAGTCATTCATCTTTTCGCTAAAGTAAGCAACTAGGTACCCATCTTGACTTAAGACTCCGCCAACTCCTACTTGTGAAGCATCACAACTGATTTCAAAGACCTTGTCAAAGTTTTGAAGGTTTAGAATAGGTGCCTCGGTCATTTTCTACTTGATTTGTTCAAATGCTCGAGTGGTGCCTTGATCCAATTGAAGTCTCCTTTCTTCATGCAATCGGTTATAGGAGTCATAATGGTGCTGAAATTGTGAATAAATCTCCTATAAATGGTGGCCAATCCATGAAAACTCTCTACTTCAACGATAGTTTTGGGAAGTGGCCAATCTATGATTGCTTTGATCTTTTCCGGTCAACTTCTACTCCTTGGGCCGATACAACAAATCACAAAAATATGACTTTGGAACCCAAGAATGTACACTTCTTTAAATTAATGTAAAACTTTTCTTTGCGAAGTGCGCACATCACATACCTTAGATGATCAAGATGTGCCTCCTTTGATTTGCTAAAGATCAAGATGTCGTCGCAATACACAATGACAAATTTTACAAGAAAGGGCAGAAGCTGTGTCATCACCCTCATAAAGGTGCTTGGAGCATTGGATAAGTCAAACGGCATGACTAACCATTCATACAATCCATCTTTAGTCTTGAATGCGGTCTTCCATTCATCTCCTGGCCGAATACGGATTTGGTCATATCCACTTAATCAATCTTCGAGAAGACTGGTGATCCGGCCATCATATCCAGCATGTCATCCAACAGGGGTATTGGAAACCAATACTTAATGGCGATCCTGTTGATGGCGCGGCTGTCAACACACATTTGCCAAGAACCATCTTTCTTGGGCGCTAGGAGGGCTGGTACCACACAAGAACTATGCTTTCGCGAATGTAACCCTTCTGGAGGAGTTCTTCAACTTGCCATCTCAATTCTGTATGTTTTGTAGGGCTCATGCTTGGCAAATTTGGAAGTGAGAAACTGGGGACTAGATCAATAGCATGTTGAATGTCCCTCATAGGGGATAGCTCTTTTGGAAGATCTCTGCTGGAATCAAATCTTTAAAATCGTGCAACAAGGACTTAATTTCTAGTGGTGGAGAAATTGCTTTCTTATCTTAGGGAAAGGGAGAATAGCCAACAGGCTACTCTCCAAAACAATGGCTTAGGGTAGGATGTCTAGGTCTCACACCCAAGACAAGAGCAACTCACGACGGAGAGAACTCAATTTTTCATTCAAGGTAATCTGTCCCAAAGATAGGGAATTACATCCTTATATAATTATTGCCTAAGCATTAACTTGGAAATAAAGCCATTATAAAATTAGAAACTGCCGTTGGAGAATCTTCGGGAAGAATCCTTATATAATTATTGCCTAAGCATTAACTTAGAAATAAAGCCATTATATAATTAGAAACTGCCGTTGGAGAATCTTGGGGAAGAATCCTTCACTGCTGGGCTTTGTGGGCTTTGGGCTTTCGGGTATAGACCTTCAGGCGGGGACCAGTAGTCTGGCCTGCATCACTATCATTCCTGCACAGTGAGACAAAGCCCATTCCAGTCTATTATGACCAATTTCAGCTGAGTAACAGATTTTTGCATTTTTATTTATTTAACACTCCCAATCAAATTGAATGACTTAAAAGAGATGATATACGTATGGATGATCTTTAATCATTCAGTTATGTGCTTATTTGTTAGTTGTTAATTTATCTTCTTTTATTCAATTTATGAAAGAGATGAATGACCTTGACATGTATATCATAGAAATAGCTATTTGTAGTGCAGTTCCAATAAAAATAAATAAATCACTTTTCTTAATATTGTTATAGCTGAGCTGAATACTATTTGTTTGCCCTTTATTTTTCTTTTATTTTTTTCTTTTTTCATCACGTCTTTTTGAGAACAGAACACAGGATTGTTCCATTTCAAGGCCAAACTAGATGATGACTGACACAGAATTGAGGGATAAACTCTAATGGGAAAAAACCTACGAAATTAAGAAAATTTAACTAATTTTTGCATTTGATAATTAAATTGCACCACACTGCGATGGGGCATTCTTATCAGATCATTAATTACATGCTTGCACATACACACACAAAAAAGACATTTGAATGATCCCATAAACAAAAGGTTTTAAAACAAAGACTCAGGGGACCGACCTTGAATCCACCTGGCCGAGAAACATGGGACCCAACCGAGTTGAATACTTGAATTGAGTCACACCCTAGAGCCCCAAAAATCTAAACATAGTGAAAATAATAATTAAAATTAAAAATAGAGAAACGACGTCCTATGAATTTAAACTACGTCTTTCAATTATTTAAAATCAAATAAACTAAAAAAAAAAAAAGGCAGTTGCATTTGGTTTTTCATTTGGATCGATGAACAAGAACCTCCAACCTTTAAATACTTAAATCTTCTAGAAAATGCGGTTTTGGTTTTCCAAAATCAATGCAAAAGGACCCCAAAATCCTCCTACATCATCTCACCACAAGAAAATAGGGGAAAAGTACCCCATGAAAAGTGCCATATTCTAATCAATCATTGAAGCATAATAGCCTCATTGCCAACCCCTTTAAGGAAGGAAAAATATCCATTTCCAATCTCCTTTTGTTGACAATGTGATATGCTTTTCTGTGAAGCCTTAACCATTTTTGCAGGACACTTTAGCCTCTTATTCAGAGATTTTCACAAGTACTCAGGTCTTCAAGTTAATTTCAAGAAAAGTGCAATTATTCTTTGCCAACTGCAACACTTCTATCCAAGAGGCTATAAGTAGCATCATGAACATTCCTATAGGAAAGCATACTATAAAGTGTCTTGGGCTTCCCCTTTTCTCAAATAGGATGTATCCAGCTGATTGTAGTCCAATTATTGAGAAGTTCAAAAACAAGTTGGCTGATTGGAGTGCTTGTACTCTCAGTTATGCAGGAAGAATCCAACTCAGAAATTCAGTCCTGCTTTAGGGGGTGTTCCTGAGCTGGGTCGGGCTGGGCAGAGGCAATCCAGGCCTGGCCTGACTTTAGAAACACAGTCCCATATCCGGACCAAGCCTAACACAGACCATAAATGTCAGGCCCAAGCCCGCCCATTAATCAAACCGGGCCAAGCCAGGCCTAAATGGGCTTTTTATCAGTCGTACTGGCTTTCTAGCAATTGTTTGGGCAAACTATCACTACACTACAGGCACTCATTATTCAGGTCAGGCTGGGCATCAATCTTTCTATCACTTAGTCCAAGCCCAGCCCAAGTATTAAACAGGTCCAGATTATACATCCAGGCCCAGCCCAATGAGGCTGGGCCCAGGCTGGCTTGCCCATGAGCACTCCTACCTGCTTTCCTTCCATATTGACCGGTGAAATTGTTATCTTCTTCCTAAAGGGTGGATTGAAGAGACACATAAGATCATTAGAAGGTTCCTTTGGAACTTTTGGGGAAATTCAAGATGCATTCATCTGAGTATCTGACAGCTTGGGGGATTGTGGGGTGGGAACTGTAGCAGTTGAAGATTTAATTTCAGATTGTATGCTAAGGCACTTTTGGGATTTTTGCCAGACGTGAAAAATCATGATGGATTGATTGGACTACTGCTATGTCTAACAGCAACAAACTTTTGGAAAGCTTAGTGTCATAGCAATCCCTCATGGGGTTGGAAATCTATTCTTAAATTTAGAGCAATTGCTCAAAATCAGATCTCATCTTATTGGGGATGGTAGAGCAAAAAAAATTCTGGCTTGAATCTTGGTTCCCATCCAAGAGAATCATTGATTGCATAGGCAGGATATCTATTCTCAATAGCAATTGCAATCCAAACAGCTACATAGCAGAATTTATCTTCCAAGGGCAGTGGCTATGGGACTCGATCAACAGGATTAATATTCAGGGCCTTGAAGAAATTAAAAATGCTTATTGGTCCCTCCATGGTAAAGATAAGCCCATTTGGATTCATGATAGAAAGGGTAAATTTTCATTGAGAACAGGGAAAGCCTGTCTTCCTTCACATGGAAGGCTATTATTGTGCTTGGAGTAGATGGATAAGGTTTAAAAGAAACATACCGAAGCACTCCTTCATGGCTTGGCTTAGTCTTCACAATAGACTCAAAACCAAAGATTTTCTCTTTCAAGGGAATGAATCATTTGAGCATTTGTTCTTTAACTGCCCATTCATTGAATGGGTAAGAACAAACTTGGCCTCTCCCCTCCAATCTAATCTCCACTTTCCAGCCACATTTTACCCCCAGCTATGCCGTGTCCAACCTCCTCATGGCAAAGCCAATCCCAATCATAGCCTCGAATTCATTATTCTTCTCTGCTACCCTGCAATAGTTTGGCTAGATCCAAGGAAATAATAGTCCAGGACACTGTTAGAGACACCTCTTGGCGTGCAAACTTTCCCAAAAACTGGTTATCTAACCACTTTATTTTTCAGAGTTGGGGACTACGAAACCTAGAACACTACGAATGCTACTAGGCACAGAGCCTCACTGCATATGATTACTGTTTTGCCCTCCTAAAGCTGCAAAATGCCTCAACTAAGCATGATTGATCATCCCAAGTCCACCTTACCGACCTTCAGATCATACAGGGACAAAGTCAGAATTTCCGAGCCAACTCCATTTTGCTAGAAGGCCCATTGGAATGCAGATTTTATTGGCCATCTAATCCGTCCTCTTCAGATTGGAAAGTTTGCCCCTTAGTGAGAAGAGCTGCTGCCCTGTTATCTAAATTCCAATGCTGAAATTACACTCCTTAGAGAGCCTGGACCGCAGCAGGGCTCATATCACATCACACTTAACTCAGCTGAAGGAGTTTTTCAGTTCTGTGCTAATGCATTTCCAACTGCTGGTCAGTTGTTTCGTTAGGCTTTGTAAGGTTAGGGAAAGAATATGTGGGATAAGGTAGCAGAGTGTATTAGGAGGGTAGGGAAAGAAGTCTTAGGAGAATCCAAAGGGGGTGCTCCGGTACAGAAAGAGGCATGGTGGTGGAGCGAAGCCGTCCAAGCCAAGATAAGAGTTAAAAGAGAGTGCTTTAAAACTTGGCAAAATGATCGAAATGAAGCGAACTTGGAGAGGTATAAAGAAGCAAAAAGAGAAACCAAAAAGGCAGTTAGTAAGGCCAAGGCAAAGGCATTTGAGGAGCTATATAGGTGACTTGACACTAAGGAAGGCGAAAGAGAGATATTCAAGCTTGCTAAAACCAGAGATCGGCGGACCAAGGACTTAAACCAAGTTAAATGCATTAAGGATGAGGATGAAAAGATATTAGTAAAGGAAGAGGAGATAAAGGAGCGTTGGAAGAGCTACTTCTACAAGTTATTTAACGAAAGCAGTAGTAGTGACATACAATTGGGGCAGCTTACCATTTAAGTTAAAGAAGTATTGAAAAGAATGAAGAATGGGAAAGCGGTTGGGCCAGATGGTATCCCTATTGAGATTTGGAGGTGCTTGGGGGAGGATGGCATTAGTTGGTTGACAAAGCTTTTTAATGTAGTGCTAAAGAGCAAGAAGATGCCTAATGCATGGAGGAACAGTATTCTTATACCCATATACAAGAACAAAGGAGATATTCAGAACTGTGCGAACTACCGCGGGATTAAATTGATGAGCCATACGATGAAATTATGGGAGAGAGTTATTGAGAGAAGACTAAGAAGAACAACACAAGTTTCAGAGAATCAATTTGGTTTCATGCCTGAGAGATCAACCATGGAGGCTATCTTTCTCCTGAGGAGGTTAATGGAACAGTATAGAGAAGGTCAGAGAGATTTACATATGGTGTTCATTGACTTGGAGAAGGCCTATGACCGGGTTCCTAGGGAGATTCTTTGGAGAGTTCTGGAAAAGAAAAGAGTGTGTGTCGCATATATTGAGGCGATAAAAGATATGTATGATAGAGTCGTGACATCTATAAGGACGACTGGCGGCGAAACTAAAGAGTTTCCTATCACGATTGGTCTACACCAAGGCTCAGCGTTAAGCCCGTACTTGTTTGCCCTAGTTATGGATGAGATTACAAGACATATTCAGGATGAGATGCCGTGGTGTATGCTATTTGCAGATGACATTGTTTTAGTGGATGAGACGAGAGAAGGAGTGAATGCTAAACTAGAATTGTGGCGGAAAACATTAGAGACAAGGGTTTAGGCTAAGTCGATGCAAAACGGAATATATGGAATGCAAGTTTAGTCAAAGTAGGACACCTGGTAACATAGAAGTAAGTTTGGGCACACAAAAGATTGTAGAGAAAGAAAACTTTAGGTACATTGGATCTATGGTGCAACAGGATGGAGGGATTGATACTGATGTAAGTCACAGGATTCAGGCCGGGTGGACCAAATGGAGGAGTGCTTAGGGGGTCTTGTGTGATCGGAAAGTCACCCTCAAGGTTAAAGGAAAGTATTATAAGGTGGCGGTACGACCAGCGTTGTTATATGGATCAGAGTATTGGGCAGTAAAGCATAATCATGTCAAGAAGATGGAAGTTGCGGAGATGAGAATGCTAAGATGGATGTGCGGGATCACAAGGAGAGATAGGATTAGGAATGAGGAGATTAGGGACAAAGTAGGAACAGCACCGATTGGAGATAAAATGAGAGAAAATCAACTGAGATGGTTCGGCCATGTTAAAAGGCGTCCAACGGAGGCACCTGTTAAAAGGTGTGAAAGCATGGAGATTGCCAGGAGTAGGAACGGAGAGGGAAACCCAAGAGAAGTTGGAAAGAAACTATTAAACATGACATTGCCTACATGGATCTAACGGAGGACATAGCCCTAAACAGATTTGATTGGCGTCGTCAAATCTATATAGCCAACCCCACCTAGTGGGAAAACGCTTGGTTTGGTTTGGTTTGTAAGGTTGTTCTCCTGTGGTTTTCTTGGCCTCTAAAGCCAAGAAAATTCTGGCGGTTCTATAGTTTGCATTGGCTGTTGCAGCTGCCTTCAGTTGCTGTTCAGCTGTCGTTAGTAGTTGCTTTCGTTTGTACTGTTCTTCTTGGATTAGCCTGCCTTATTTGTTTTTTGCTGGTGGATAGCTTGCGCCTTGCCCTGCTTTGGCTTGTGCTTTCTCCTGTTTTGGATGGCTGGTGGAAGGCTGGTGCTTTCAGTCTTTTTTTCTTTTTTTTTTTTTTCAGCTCGCCTGGCTTGTGGGTGGAGTTTTGTTGGCTATGGGTTGTATTGTGTAAGTTGGCCCCGCTTGTGGATTATTTTGTTTCTCCCCTATTTTTTTGTCCTCCTCATCCTTCTGCCGCTAAAGGCGGCCATATGCCAAGGCTTAGTTGGTAGCCTTCTCTGGGTGCTGAAAGGGGTTGAGACTAATACATTTCATATAGTGGGTTCCCACCCTTTCGGGGGTGTTAATATATTCTTTTATATTCTAACTTACCTTCCCCCAAAAAAGGGAGGAAGTACTACTTTTGGCCTTTTCCCACTAGGACTCAGCCAAACTCAACGCAAAAGGGGGAAGGAAAGAGAGGGAGAAAGGGGTCGGTCAATCATTAAAACCATGCATAAACATGTGCACATGCGCGCACAAACATGTGTGTTCCATTTCATGATCATCTTCATCTTAGTCTTACCCATCAATGAAGGGTTAGCACTTACAGGTTATCATTAATCACCTTAAACCCTCACAGTCCTCTCCTTTCTATGAATGGCATGCATCATCTGTGGTCAAGCCACAACTACTCAACGACCTTTTCAAAGCAATACCAGTTCACATGAGAGAACACACACTTTGACTTAACTATTTTAAAGTAGAAAGTAGAAGGAAATGACAATATTCTCAAGAGATGTTATTATCATTCACTTCTAATAAAAGCAAAAACAAGAATGAAAACAAGTAATAATGATGTTATTATCATATCACCAAATACTAATGACAGCCTACCTGATGGATGCTGCAGATACAATTTCATCACCTCTCTCCAAAACGACAGTATAAAAGCTACTATAGTTCAACCGACTGAAGTTTGACCTGCATAAGAAACAAGTAAGCAAATCTACACAATAATAATTAAATTTTAATCAACGAAAGCATAGAGATTTTTAATTGCATAAAAGAAAGCAATCAATAATGAAAACACATGTAGCACTACACCAAACTTAGAGGGGCATAATAAATATGATGAAGGATATACACTTTGCATCTCAAAAGCTGGTAGAACTTAATAAGAGCCTTTCTTTTTCTATCTTTTTTTTATATACTTCATAAAAATTTCATCACAAGATTGAAATGAAAATTTGCAGAATCATTAGAAGAAAAGCATAGTTATAGTAGGATAGAGACAATGTCCTAACTCCTAAGGAAAGGGTTCTCGATGTGTTTTTTCCAAAGTTTTTAAGGATATGATATAATCTGTTCCTCATTGCCAATTGCTGCTCAGTGAACCAAACTGCCTTACCTTTACATCCATACCACGAGCCCTAGAAAGTGACTTTCACTCAATGGATCAAGTTTCAACCCGGTCAGAGCCTCTTTTACTGATTAGTTAAATTCTTTCAAATCAGTTAGCAGTTTCTTGATCTAATTACAAAATCCAATAAGGCAAAGAAAATCAAGGACCACAACGCATCTACCTAGTTGACTGATGCACGCTGGCACATTATCAAGTGGGCCCAAGACTCATGGGCCACCTCATGTCTGTTGGGCCCAACCTAGGTCCCAAAGTAGGCCTATTAGGTTCCAAGTTAAATCAATGTATTTAATAAAGGAAAGGAAATCCATGTGTGAAAGGAGACTTGCTTCTTTGGTTGTCCAAGAGGCCTATTTAGGGACCGCTCATGTGTATTCTTAGATTCATATTCAATAATATTCAGTTTTTCTCTTCTCCTTGGAATATTACAATAGAAGTAATTGCACTAGCTTGGCTTAAAGGTCCCTACGATTGAGCGGATTCTTCTACACCAATCTGGCTATGCCAGACTGGTATTAGAGCCAAATCCTTGTTGGATGGTGCTCTGGGTCAACAAATTTGTGGTACGGCCATATGAATCATATTAAGCCGACTGCCACTTTCTTATTGGGTGTTAGATGACCTCATCCATCAATATATGCATAGTCTGAGAATCAGTTGGCTGACTTGTTCAAGAAAGCTCTTAAAAGATCTAGATGTTTTACATTGTTTAGCAAGCTAGGAATTGGTGATATTTATGCGCTAGAGGGGAGCATAGGAAGTTTCTAAAATTATAATGTTAGGAGTCTCTTTTTGATAGTGTTGCTGCTTGCAAGGCTTAAATGCAAACGTGCTAAGGGGATTATTTGTAAATAAACAAAACAAGTTTCATGATAACTGAAATAAAAGGTGATTATTTGTCTAATTCATATGCAAGATTAATCACTCTTCCATTGCTCTTCTTTTTCTCTCTTTCTTTCAATCTTACTTCTTTAATAATACATTAACTTTGCCTCTTTTTTCATCGGTAAGGTGACTTGAACCAACAACCTCAAAATGCCACAGGCTCTTGTTAATTTTGCCTTTAATTTACACTGAGAACTACACGGTACTATAAACAAATAACTTCAAGAATTATGGAAACAAACAGACGGTAGGGTTAAAGGGATGTGCAGACAGTGCACTACGAAAAAATGCTTTGGGATTCTACTGCTTTCTCGGGGTCTGTTGGGATCACAGATTCCAACAAGACTGAGGTGTATGCTATTAGGGAAGCATTGAGAATCTTTTACCAGTCTTTTAGAGGCAAGTTGATTGTGGAAAGTGATTCTGGCAACGCCATAGAGTGCATATAGAAGACCTGGATATCCTTGGCAGCTACATCCACTATGTTTGAGATCAAGCATCTCCCTTTTTTCTGTTTCTTTTTGAAATAGTAATGCAATTTTATTAAAAACCAACCAGCATAAGAGACATACACTGGCTAACTACAAGTGGAAATCAAACAAAAAAGGAAAAGGATACGGCAAACCCCCAAAGCGCAAGCTCAAAAGGATAAGAAAATTTTTAACAAGATTGTATCTCCCAACACCCCTTTTAGTAAGAACATCCACCACCACATTAGCTGAGCACTTTATGAGAGAAGGAAATGCTAAGCTAAGAGGCCAACTCCCCCACCTCCTCACAAATATCCACCAGTCGCCAAGGAGGGGGTTAGAAAAGCCAAAAGCCCACCTGATCACCCAAAAGGAGTCACCGTCTGTGATAAAGTTGCGACAATCCAACCTAGCAGATTCTTGAAGACCAATCCACTAGGCAAGTAACTCAACCTCATTCATCGAGTGAAAACATTATCCTGGATGACACCCCCAATGCCTGAAGGACCTGGATTACCCCAAGCACTCCTTAAGCTTGTGGGAACCCAGAGGCGGCGACAACCAAGAAGGAAGAACATGGGGATTATAAGGGGAAGAAAAGGCCACCTCTCTCCAACATCTCATCAGAGAATCGACCAAGTAACCTCAAAAATCAAGAAGATTAGAAACCCGAGAGGCTAAAAGGAATTTGACCTTATGTTCTAAGGCATCCTTAGAGGAAGAGACTCCTTCAAAACACCTAGAGTTTCTTTCTTTCCATATAATCAAGAATCTAACCAAGGTTTTAAAAATCAGAATCGGGACCCAACTTGGCCAAGGCCAAGTCCGAGTCGACTCGCCCAACTCATGGGACTTGCCCGAGTCTCGTCATTGCCCAGAAAATTTATAAAATATATATATATGGAAAATTTTAAAAAAGGAACCCCAGTCCTAGCCCCATCCCCAGCAAACTTGTGAAGTGGGGAAAAAAATCCGACCAAGCAGGTGAGGTATAAAAAAAAGAGAAGCAAGAAAAAGAGCATCGAGGAAGATAAGGGGAAAAAAAGAAAAGAAGAGAGGAGAAAAGCAGGTACCTGGCTCAGCCGGCAGCAGCTGCAGGTGTAGATCAACAGCAGCACATACATAGGCAGCAACGCAGCGCGGATCAGCAGCACGACACAAATCAACAGCTGCCTCTCTCGGTCTCTCCCCCTCTCACCTCTTTCTAACAAAGGCCCAAAACCCTTTTTTATTTTCTTTTATGCTCCACCCCACCCCCCAACAACTCCTTTTTCTTCTAGTTAAAGTAATTTTACAAAAAAAAAACCCTTTTTATTTATTTATTTTTTAACTTTATTTTGCATGTAAGTGTCGAGTCAAGTCTGAGTAATTGTAGACCCGACTCATTCATGACCAAGTCCGAGTCGACTCGGCCGATTTTTTAATCCATGGATCCAACCCCATCATCCAAGCCTAACATGAAGTAACGAATTCTGCAAAACCTAGCTACAACCAAACCATGAAAAAATCCATATCCATAACCAAGCCACCTCACAGTTGAGAAGTAGGTGATCCACAGTTTTTGCATCCTGCAAACACATTGGACAACCACTCACAAGAATAATATTACACTCGCGAAGGTTATCCAACACAAGAATAGCTATTAAAATATCCAGTCAAGCAAAAACCGCAACTTTAAGAGGAGCCTTAGCCTTCCAAACATGATCAAAGTATAGTAAGGCAGAAGGGCCACCCCACAAGACTGAGAAGAAAAGATCCGTGAAGAAAGAGCCTTCCACTATTCCCATCTAGACTCTTCTATCAACTCCCACTTTCAGAATGAAAACATTTTCTAATATGGAAAAAAAAAAAGCAACAAATTTCTCAATCTCCAACTCATCAAAATTCCTTCCGAAGTTGGACCCCAAGCAACTTGGTCTTCATTTCTAGAGAAACAATCTTGAACCAATACCACACCATCACGAGCGCATCAAAAGAGATTGGGGAATTGAGAGGCTAAAGCCTAAAGAAGCTTCCCCACGCAAGTATCAAGTCAAATCTAATCTTCTCGACATTGCCAACACGGCAATGAATTATGGACTCAAAAGCATCCCTAATAGACAAGAAGCCTCTCCACAAACTCGACTAACGAGGAATGGATCTTTGGGGTCCCACCCATCTCTGTGAACATTGTAGTTTGCGGTCAAAATCTACATCCACAAACCCTCTTGCTCATCTCCACGGTCATTTATCAAGAAGGGCTTCGTTAAACATTTTTAAAGGTCTAATGCCAAGGCCTTCCTTTTAGATTTACATACTTTGCTCCAACTAAGAAGATGAGAATTCTTTTAGTATCAACCTTCCCCATCCAAAGGAATTCACAGTGGAGTCATTCAATGTGCTTAGAAACCATCACCGGGGATTTGAAAACCAACATAAAATAAATCAGCAAGTTAAAAAGCATTGATTTTATGAGAATGATGCGACCTCCCAAAGATAAGTAATTAGCCTTCCAAAGGGCAAGCTTGCTGCCAACTCTTCCAATAGCTAGGTCCCACAAACCTTTGGATGCACAACCCAAGCAAAGCAGGAGATCCAAATAGGAAGTAGAAGGGATTCTACTTTACAACCCATAACATCAGCCAACTCACTCAACATCCATTATACAGTCACATTCGTAGAACCTTTAGGTCTGAGACTACTTCAAAACATAAAAGGATATCCTTCAAATCCAAAATCTGATCCAATACTGCATCAAGAAAGATCAAGGTGGCATCCATAGATTAAAAATGGTTGACTATCGGAACATTGCCGGTAACTTCAAACCCTTTAATCAGACTCGCGGAATTTGAAACTTCCATAATTAGACTAAGAGCTTCACCCACGACAACAAAGAGAAAGGGGGATGGGGGGATCACCTTGCCTTAAACCTATTTGAGCTTTGAAAAGGCCTTTAGGAGACCCATTAATGAGAATAAATAAGTAAATTGAAAACACACAAACCCTAATCCATCTCAGCCATTTGATCCTCAAATCCATACAGCCAAGCAAGTAGAGGCGAAAGTCCCAATCCACCATATCAAAGGCTTTTTTAAAGTTTTGTTTACAGATCAAACCCAATTTTCTCTAATGATGCCTCAAATAAAGACTCATTAGCTACAAACACGTGGTTGGGAAGTTGCCTCCCTTTAACATAAGATGCTTGTGTCTTTGAAATGATACTGGGCAACACCTGTTAGAGTCATCCAGCAAGACTTTAGCAACAATTTTTTAAATTCCACCTTTCTTAGGCACCTACCTTCTAAAGGATCAAGGCAATAAAAAAAAGCACCCAACTCTTTGGAGAGGATGCCTCTTTCAAAGAAATCTGATAGAAAGTCCATCACATCAGCCCTGGCATCCTCCTAAAAGGTCCGAAAGAAAGCCATGGGAAAACCATCCATAGCAGGTGTAAGACCCCGACCTTTCTCAATCTAGATGAGCGCTTAATTAATGATGATTAAGTGCCTAATATGTTGATTTATATGTTAGTAATGGCTATTAGTGTCAAATACAAGATGGCTCAGGCCCACTTGGGCCCAATATGGTGACATCCAATCTCGATTTGGTCAAATATTGCACAGATTTCTTTCCTTCCTTAATTTGATTAGATTGTAATTAGAGCACAGATTTCTTTCCTTAATTTGATTGTAATTAGATTTAATTTGATTAGTTGATTTGTAGCCTGATTTGTAGCCTTTGATAAGGCATCTGTATTCTATATAATGGGAGAGAATCTCCAATGAATGATACACAAAATTATAGATCAAAATCTCTGTTACATGCTACGATTATTATGGTATCAGAGCTAGTCTTGTAAAGGCTACCAGTGTTCATCTTTTGAAGAGCCACAAGGACTCTATCAGAGAGAAATCCTTCTCTCTGTCGTGCAGCAAACAGATCAAGGATCTGTCCTCAGAAATCTGGTTCCAGGAAAGCCAGATCTTCAATCTGGTCATTGTGGCACACTTGTGATCAGCCCTACTGCTCTTGGGAGACACAATCTTGTGTTTCAGAAGCACACAGATCAAGGATCTGTAATCTTGGCATCAATCAGATCAGGGATCTGTGATTTTTTTAAGCAGCAGGACTTCTGTCACGATCTGATCAACAGTGGCCCACCTGTGATCATCATGGGATTTTCAGGAAACTCTACAGCAATGGTCGACCATCTCTTCTAAGATTTTTGGTGATTTTTTCAACATTTTTTCAGGATCAGAGGTAGGCTTTTGGACCCCACTTGTGATTTTCCAGTTTTATCAGATTGTTTTGATCACAGTCGTTCAAAATCTTGGATAGTGGATGGATTTTAGTGAAACTTGTATTGCTGGAAACACATTTTGATACTGCTTGCATCTCATTGATCTGATTCTTCATCTGATCAAATCGTGGGCCCCACACCAGGAATCTTCAGTCACTTTTAAGGTCACCTGAACCCTTTTTGGTGTTTTTTTTCTGCCTGTTGTGGTGAACTGTTGGATTAACCTCATATCTTGGCTCGTGGTTGGATTTGTGTGAAACTTATGTTGCTGGAAACACATTTTTGATACTGCTTACATATAGTTGATTAGATTCTCCTTCTGATCAAACAGTGGGCCCCACGCAGAGATTATACAGCAAGTTTTCTGGTCGTCTGGACCATTTTTCTGTGATTTTTTCTTTCACAGACTCCTGTCTGTTGGTCTGATCTCTTTGTTTTAGTTCTAAATGGAGAAGTCTGAGGTAAAATTGATTCGATTTGATGGTAAAAACTATCCAGCATGGGCTTTTCAATTTCAATTATATATTGAGGCCAAAGAATTATGGGGATTCATTTCTGGTTCTGATCCTAAGCCAACAGAAGATGATAAAAAGATTTCTACTTGGAATACAAAAGATGCAAAAATTAAAACATGGATTCTTGGGGCTGTGGAACCTCATCTGATTCTAAATCTCAAACCCTACGCAACCTCCAGGGAGATGTGGGGTTACTTGCAGTCAGTTTATCATCAAGATAATTCTGCACGACAATTTCAGCTTGAGTGTGAAATTGCAGAATACAGTCAAGGTACCTTGACCATTCAGGACTACTATTCTGGTTTTCGTAATCCGTGGGGTGAATATGATGGGATTAAATATGCTTCTGTGCCAAACAACATTCTTAAAACTATACAAGAACTTCAAGCCTCAAGTCACAGGGATCAGTTTTTGATGAAATTGCGTCCCGAGTATGAGACTGTAACCTCATCTTTGCTGAGCCGAAGCCCATTACCATCCTTGGATGTTTGTTTGAATGAGTTGTTGCGAGAAGAACAACGCATTCGCACAAAAGCCCATCTAGAACAAAAGCACACAGAAACCTATCCTGTTGCATACTCTGCTAAAGGAAACACTCAGTCTCTTCAGATCTCTCAGTCTTCTCCGACTCCTCAGAATCGTGATATGAGCAAAGTCCAATGCTACTCTTGCAAAAAATATGGACACCTTGCAACTCAATGCAACCAGAAGTTCTGTAATTACTGCAAGAAGAAGGGACATATCATTACTGAATGTCGCCGCCGTCCTCAAACTCGGGCTCCCAATGCTTATACTGCCCAGGTAGACTATTTTCCTGCTGACGCTGCATCCACATCTGTGCCTGCACAGCCTGGTTCGTCTTCCCCTGCTCTCACTCCCGAATTGGTCCAACAAATGATCGTCAATGCTTTTTCTGCACTTGGCCTCACAGGTAAATCAAAAACTCCTTCTTCCATGTGGTATCTTGATTCCGGAGCATCAAATCACCTGACTCATTCCAGTGCACAACTCTCTAATTTGACAAAATATACTGGCAATGCTCATGTTCAAACAGCCGATGGCGGACATCTTCCTATCAATGCCATTGGAAATATTTCCAGTATCTTGCCCTTAAAGAATGTTTATCATTGTCCCAATTTAATTTCAAACCTTCTTTCCGTTGGACAACTTGTTGAAAACAACTATAATGTTTCCTTTTCTTCATCTGGTTGTGTTGTGCAGGACCAGATGTCAGGGAGGGAGATCGCGAGGGGGCCTAAAAATGGACGCTTATTTTCTCTTGATCTATCTACTCCGATTGGGAAGAATTCAGCAAATGATTTTTGTTTTTCAGCTCAAAATAATTGTCAATTGTGGCATAGTAGGCTTGGACATCCTAATTTTAAAACCATGTCTCACATGGTTAATTCTGGATTGTTTAACTCCATAGGATTTTCTAAGTTTGTTTCTTTTGATTGTGCTACATGTAAGATTGGAAAAAGTAAAACTCTTCCTTTTTCTGTCTCCACTTCTACTAGCATTCATTGTTTTGATTTAGTTCATAGTGATGTTTGGGGTATTGCTCCTCATTTGTCTCATGCTCATTATAAATATTTTGTGACATTCATTGATGATTATAGTAGATTTACATGGGTCTATTTTTTGCATTCTAAAGCTGAGGTCTTTAATGTTTTCAAAATGTTTTTAGCATATGTTGAGAATCAATTTTCTACTTGCATTAAAATTTTACGTTCTGATTCGGGAGGTGAATATGTGTCTACCGAGTTTCAAACTTTTTTACAACAAAAAGGAATACTTTCTCAAAAATCTTGTCCTTATACTCCTCAACAAAATGGGGTCGCTGAAAGGAAGAATAGACATCTCCTTGATGTTACTCGCTCTCTTCTCATTGAATCCTCTGTTCCTCCACGATTTTGGACAGAAGCTCTTAGCACTGCTGTCCACCTGATAAATCGATTACCTTCCTTTTCTTTAGAAAAAGAGACTCCTTTTTCTCGATTATACAAAACTACACCGTCTTATGATGATCTACATGTTTTTGGATCGGTGTGTTTTGTACATTTACCTCCTTCTGAGCGTACCAAACTTACGGCCCAATCTGCTAAATGCGCATTTCTAGGATATGCTAGTCACCAAAAGGGGTTTCTGTGTTATGATCCTCAAATAAGGCGCATTCGTACATCCCGTAATGTCGTTTTTTTTTTTAAATCAATATTTTTTCCAACAATATCTTGAGTCTGTCGAATCCCCCTCTGTTGTTTCCTTACCTGGTTTTTCGGACAAAACTCCATTTGTGAAATTTGATCCTAAATTGGTGTATCATAGGCGGAGTAATGCAGCAAACACAAATAGTCCCCCTAACGATCGCTCAACTACATCTGGTCCAACTGGCGATCCTCCCTTGCGTCGATCATCTCGGATTTCAGTACCTCCAACTCGTTATGGGTTTACCCACACTTCCTTGATGGCCACCATGACTTCTACATCTATTCCGAACTCTTACTCTCAGGCTGTGCAGCATGAGTGTTGGAATAAAGCTATGCAGGATGAATTGGATGCTCTTGCGCAAAATCATACATGGGATGTGGTTCCATGTCCTCCTTCAGTTAAGCCAATTGGTTGCAAATGGATATATTCTATCAAGCTTAAACCTGATGGAACTCTGGATAGGTACAAGGCCCGTCTTGTCGATATGGGTAATCTGCAGGAATATGGTATTGATTATGAGGAGACTTTTGCTCCTGTCGCTAAGATGACCACTGTTCGGACTATTCTTGCCATCGCAGCATCCCAATCCTGGCCTCTCTACCAGATGGATGTCAAGAACGCTTTTCTTCATGGCGATCTTAAAGAAGATGTCTATATGCGCATTCCTCAGGGAGTATCCTCTATCATCACTGGTGCTGTTGCCAAACTACGGCGTTCTCTTTATGGCCTCAAACAAGCCCCCAGAGCTTGGTTTGAAAAATTCCACAATGCTCTCCAGCACTTGGGGTTTCATCCTAGTCCATATGATCCATCCATGTTTCTTCATCATACTTCTACGGGGATTACTATTCTTCTTGTTTATGTGGATGACATCATTATTACAGGTACCGATCCCGATATGATTCAACAACTTCAGGCCTCTCTTCATGAATCTTTCCACATGAAAGATCTTGGTCCTCTGCACTATTTTCTAGGTCTTGAAGTTCATCAATCTGCAAAAGGCATCGTACTTCATCAACATAAATATGCTCTTGAATTAATTGAAATGGCTGGACTTCAAGGATCTGCTCCCGTCGATACTCCAGTTGAAGTCAATGTGAAACTTCAACAAGACAGTGGGGATCCTCTCTCTGATCCTACACTTTATCGTCGCCTTGTTGGCAGCTTGATCTACTTGACGATCACTCGTCCTGACATCTCTTATGCAGTCAATTTAGTCAGTCAGTTCATGACTGATCCTCGACATCTTCATTTGGCTGCAGTCCGCCGTATTATTAAATACATAATTCGGACACCAACCCGTGGATTATTCTATCCGACCAACAATTCCCTGACACTCAAAGCCTACTCAGATGCTGATTGGGCCGGTTGTCCGGATACTCGTCGCTCTACCACAGGATGGTGCATGTATCTGGGAGATAGCTTGATTTCGTGGAAATGTAAGAAACAAGATAAGGTCTCCAAATCTTCCACTGAAGCTGAGTATCGTGCCATGTCTGCTGCTTGTTCAGAAATTCTATGGCTTCGCGGGTTGCTTTCTGATCTCGGATTTCCTGCTGATAGTGCCACTCCTCTATATGCAGACAATACTAGTGCAATTCGTATTACTGCCAATCCAGTTTTCCATGAACGCACTAAACATATCGAGATTGATTGCCATTTTATCCGCGATGAATACAAGCGTGATGTCCTTAGCCTTCCTCACATCTCTTCTGAACTTCAAATTGCCGATATCCTCACTAAGGGACTTCCGCGACCTCGCCACCAGTTCTTGGTTAGCAAATTGATGCTTGTGGATTCCCCAGCATCACTTTGAGGGGGGGGTGTCAAATACAAGATGGCTCAGGCCCACTTGGGCCCAATATGGTGACATCCAATCTCGATTTGGTCAAATATTGCACAGATTTCTTTCCTTCCTTAATTTGATTAGATTGTAATTAGAGCACAGATTTCTTTCCTTAATTTGATTGTAATTAGATTTAATTTGATTAGTTGATTTGTAGCCTGATTTGTAGCCTTTGATAAGGCATCTGTATTCTATATAATGGGAGAGAATCTCCAATGAATGATACACAAAATTATAGATCAAAATCTCTGTTACATGCTACGATTATTAATTAGGTCGATTAGATTTTTTTTAAACCAAACTAGGTAGTTTGAGGACCTTTTTGTGGTTTTTGGTTTATGAGTAGCATCGCGTGTGATTTTGGGTTTAGAGCAAAATCGAGTTCGTTAGGTGGAGTTTTTTTACCTGATCAACTTCCATGTTTTGACCCAACTCATTTAAGCCCATTTAGACCCATTTCTAGCTTAAAAGACTCAAAATGTCAATTCTTTTGAGAATCTGGACTTTCCTGCAAATAACAGAAATTCAATCTTAAAACCCTATCCTTAAACCCTAAAACCACTCCTATCTCATGTCATTCAAAGCCCTTTTGCAAGAAACCACCTAGAGCTCCTCTCTTCCCCATTTCCCTTCCATTTCCTTGCCTCCAAACACCAAGAGAAACTTGAAAGTTGGGATTTTCAAATTCCAAGACCATCTTCTTCTCCAAGCTTTTACAATACTAATTTGCTTTCTACTTGTTCCATTTGGTAAGCTCACACTCCCTAACTCTTTTCCTTGCTTGAAATCAATTCCTAGAAGCCTAGATCTAGTAATGCAAGCTCTTTCAATCCCCATCTCACCTCTTATGTTGTGTAGGGTTTTGTCTTGAACAATAGATTTGGAGGTTTTGCTTTTGAGGCTTGGTAGTAAGTGGGAAAGGCTTGGGTTTGTGGGATTTGAGCTAAGCATCAAAGAAAAGGCAAGTGAACATCCATAATAACATACATGCATGCCTATTTTGTTGATTCTTCATGTCATTCGTGTCTAGAATACCCATTTCAAGCTCATTAGTGTGTTTTAGTAGGATTTGTGGAATGGAAACATGTATTTATGTTAAAGTTTACTTAATGTAGTTTTAGCAAGTTTAAAAATACCCACTTTAATGTAAAAACATGATCTAATGAAGGTTGGACCAAGGTTGGACTTGTGATATTAATTAATGTAATCGATTGCGGCCAAGTCATATACGTATCTATTTATCTGGAAGTGTCAACCTAATGTGATCTAATGCATGACATGCACAGAATATCAGTTGATGTTTCAAGTCTTTCATCTATGATTTAACTTTAATTGGTGTGAAATTTGAATGGATAAATATCGGAGGGTTTAACAAGTGGGCTCCACTAAAGAGAGATTGGTTGGGCTAGTGTTTGTTGATGGGACAGCACTGTAGCTCAAGTCTTAGCCTATTTTGAGATGGGTAGTGGGCCTCTGATCAGCGGTGTAGATTGACCTAAGAATGGACATCAAAAAGACACTATACACCATATAGGTTGGTCAAACATACGTTGCAGACACTATACAACATAGGTTGGTCACACACTATGCACCATAGGTTGGTCGCACACACTTTGCGTAGTTTGGAGAAGACTTTTTTGTGTGATGATCGTCAGAGTTGTTTCCAGCTTCTTGGAAGAAGAACCCAAAAAAGTAGGGGAGAACCAATTCAGCTGAGGAAGACGATGGCGGTTGTCGTGGAATATACGCATCTCTTTCTCTGGTATCACACACCCACAAATGGCTCAACTTTTACATATGAGGACAATCCATTTTAAAATAACAGAGTGATAATTTTCAGGGTTTTTCCACTACAGCCACTCACGGCTCGCCAAGAAGCTAACCTTGCAGAAATCGTAACCTAACCTGAGAGTTGTCGTTTCAAGTTGAGCTATTACGGCTAACCGTAAGTGACCCACGGCTAACAGTAGACCACTTCACAGCTAACCGTAAGGTAACTCTGAAGCTAACCGTAGAGTACTGTCAGATATTGTCATGTATAATTCACCAAGTCTCATTCATGCATACTTCTGCCTAATTGATCCTATATTGACCTCGTATGATCGTCTGCCTTTATATTCTTTTGGTGCTACATGCTATGTCAATTATATTTGTTTATCTTGCTAGATCATCGTATCTAATGGTGCTACACTTGCGTTACAGGTGATGACGTCATTGCCATTGCCGAGGAGACTGAGGTAGAAGAGACTCCTCAAGGGGTAGTTGAGTGGACCTGAGACGACATCTTTTAGGCATTTGCTCCCATGAGAGTTAGTCATGTGGACCCGTTGCTAGGCCATGGTGGCCATTGAAAACTGTTTTAAATTTTTAATTTTGAATTTCGATTGTAAAACCTAACTATTTGCTTCCGCTACTTCTTACTACTCTTTAACTCTTACTTGAACTTAATCATGCACTATGGGCATACTTATGCTATGATTCCTTGTTTATGATGTTATGGATGGTGAATGCTTTATGGATACCATGACTTGTTGTATGATACTCATGATTAATGAGTTACACAGGCTTCCGCAGAAAAAAAATTTTATATTAGTTGTAATGATTTTGTACGATGCCTCACACGTGAATCATGTGGGAACTTTCGCTTGGGGAATAAATATATGATGAGTCGATTGACTCGAATCCCCAAGCGGATGTGTAGCGCCCAATACCCGGATGTGGTTTTCATGGATATCGGGCCGGGGGCGTGACAGCAGGCGCACTGTTCCCACCTAAATCAAAGTCCGTTGCTTTCACCTCCTCTTCTGAAAAAGGTCTCTCCCTCAGCCTCCAGAGTATCAATTTGACTGAAACCTAGGTTGTCCAAAACAGGACAGTTCCAGTCCTCCTTAGAATATATTTTTTTAAAGAGAAAAATATCATCAATAATGTCCTCCTTCTCCAGGTGCTAATAACCATCAACTAGATCCAAAATTCTATAAAACATGTTTCTCGTTGAAGCCATACCATGGAAGAACTTCATGTTGTCTGTGATCCCTATTCCCTATCATAGCTTCAAGATGCCCGGTCTCCTTTTTTTTTTATAACAAGATGCCCGGTCTCCGTAATATCTAAAACTTGAATATCCTGAAGAAGTTAAGAATCACAAGCTCCACCGAACCCTAGTGTTCTCCAACCCATTCTTTAATTTTCATTTTCAGATTCTTCATCTTCATTGCGAGCTTAAAGTCAGCCCACCCAACCACCCTTAACTCCTTCCACCATTGACTAATCAAGACCAGAAACTTCTCTTACTGAAACCAACTTAAATCAAATCTAAACAGAGAAAGGCCCCCATCTGTGAAAGTTGGAATGAAGGCAAACCGGGCAATGATCCGAAGTAGGCTTCAGGAAGAGCGTAGGCATATGGATATACTTCTTTCCAATCCCCAGAAGATTACAATTCTGTCCAATCTTTCCATCGAAGGAGGATCTTGATTATTAGAACAAGTAAATGAAGCACCATTGAGCCTCAAATACAGAAGCAAATTAGAATTAATCCAATCTGAAAAGGATTCCACATCAGCTGAAATTCTGCACCCTCCCAGTCTATTATCTGAAAGTCTTATGATGTTCCAATCTCCTCCTAAACACCATGGACCTAACCATCAGGAGCGGACTACACTCGATCCCTCCCCCCCATCCCCACGAAGAGCCTGACGCATCCAAGGAAGCAAATTTGACAAATTTTCCACTCCACAGATCTCTAGTAATACTGTCTTCCATAGAATTGTTTTTAGATTCCTGCAGAAGAACAATATTTGCTCTGAATTCTCTGATACTCACCTTGACAATCACCCTTTTCATTCTACTCCCTAAGCCCCTTGCATTCCAGGAGATGATCTTCATAGATAACTCTGATCAATTTCACCCAAACCCAATTCCTCCTACCCAAATCCAAGACGGTAGAGAAACCAACCCTTCATTTATCATAGTTAACTGATGAAACCAGATGCTGTAGCTCCTCCCTGACCCCTTTCTTCTTTATCTTGTTGCGGCATACTCAGAATGGGTTTGCCCATCTCCAGCCATTGTAAAATTAATAAGATCAGACCACCCTCCTTTGTTTACCTGAAAAGAAATACAAACTGCCCTTTGATGCAGGCTAGACCCAAGGTCTGCTATCCCATTGGGCCCAAGCCCACTAAAGTCCATAAAGAGAATCTTCAAATCATGCAAGACTTTTCCTACTTTTAGTAGTAGCTGGCTTTTAGAGATGCAATGAGATTAATTAGAAAGTTTATCTTATATGATTTAGAGTTTATTTAATTAGAATTGTTTCCAAAAATATATTAGGGTTAGTCTTTATAAAGAGATGTAATTCCTCTCATTCACAGAAGCTCATTGATTAATAAAATTTTCTCTGATTGAGAATTTCTATCTTGGTGGTTTGTCTGTGGTGTCTGTGAGACCAAGACAGATCGATCCTATGGATCCATGACTCCATGTCCCTAAGCCTTTGGCTTGGAGATTAGCCCGTTGACTATTCTCCCTTTCCCGCGCTGCGTCACCCTTCCACACTAAGAAATTCTCTGAGAGAGCTTCCACTCACCCAGGAACATCGTATGGAAAGAGTTATGCCCTAACTTGATCTGTTGGAGGACAACATATCCCTTGCTTACTACAAAGGAGAAGGATCCATCTTCAGGGGTAGAGATAAACTCTATCCTCACTATTCAAGGCAACTCTAGGAATCAACTGAGCTGATCTTCGACTGCGAACACAGTTGGATGAAGAATGTCCCCATCCCCCAACAAGAGTAAAACCAATTTATATCACTGCTCTCCATTCTCATGCATCGCCCCACCCTACAAGCAAGGGATAACCACGCCAAAAGGGCTCCTTGGAACCACCACTAACATATTCGCCTCACAAGAGGAGAGGGGAACACTGAACCACCGGTGGTAAATTCACTGTTGACAGCTCCCATTTGGAAATCAGCCAGTGAGACCTCCATGAGAATACTCCCTCTGGAAGAAGCCCAGCATAGAAGTGTGTCGGTTAGCAAGGAGCCACATCTGCAACAGTGGCCTTCCTCATAAGGTTCAGAGGCCGCAAAATCGCCTTCTTCAATCATGTAGGCACCAAAAGTGAGGACAAATAACTTCCTTGGGGAAGATAACTCATCTTCCTCCCTCTACCCTTCCTGTGAAAAACCCTTTTGGAAAACACCCTTCCACCAACAGGGATAAAACTGCTGTTAGGGCACAAAAGACAGAGAGAGTAATCTTGGACTTCATCGCTATCTGCCTCCAAGAATTTTGCACTCAAAGCATCTCCAGATAAGAAGGCCGAGGAGAACGAAAGATCTCCAGAACCTTCTCCACATCTGACTTTGTTGTGAAAGGGTGATCTGAAAATGAAGGAGAAGGCCTTCTAATCAATAGCCCACAAAACCTATGCGAACCTCCCATAAAAGTCCATTTTCCAAACTGGGGGTCAAACACAGCCTGAATAAGGGTCCAGACCACACGGACCAAACATCCTACCTAAGACAAATAACTCATCCTTGAAATCAAGGGCAGGCGATGAGGAATTTGAAATCATATCTCCGCCTGATAAGTCGCCATCTTCAACCTGCCTGAAGAGGCAATTCTCTAATCTATAGCAACTCTTGTACACATTTCAATGACAAAAGCCCTCTGCAGCTCCCAACTGAGAACATTCTTCCTCCTCAACAACAACAAAGAAAAAGACACACCTGAGTAGAATCTGGATCTGAAGAGGAAGTCTCCTAAAGGCCATCCCACTGGATTTTCACTCTACCAAAATGAAGCACCTTGATAGACAGAATATGCCGACTTCACTCGTCCAAAATGAAGCTCCTCCATAGACACAGTACGCCAATCAATCTCCACAGTATCTCCAATACACTTTCCCAGAAGATCAAAGGTGCTCTTCTTCCAAGCGTGAAGAGGGATGCCCTTGAATCTGAACAGGAAACTCGAGATGGACAACCCAAAACTTCCATCCACCTTTCCAGAGCAAAGGACGGCGAGGTTTCTAGACCTGAAAATGACTGGAGGACCTTGTCAACTTCTATCCCTAAAAGAAAAACCACCCCTTCTTCTAGAAGCTTCACCTTAACCGGCATCCTGCCTCACACCCTGTCCAGCCATTCTGAAGAGATGTTAACCACATCCTCAGATTTGAGGTGGCCCACCAGGCTATGCTGCAGAAAGATCAAATCCTCTTCACATGTCAAATGCTTTAAACTGACCAATGTCAAGGACCCCTTAAAAATAATCTTCCTTCGTTTCGCAGCTGCTTTACACCAATGGAAAATAGGACTCTGAAGACACTTCTCCACAGTAATTGGATCCTCTTGCTGGAGAAGGGAGAGAAGGAAAAACTGCTGACCCTGGCTTCAAACACCAGTTCGGACCGAATCTCACCATCCGCACATTGATTCTCCTTCCTAGCCAAGACCTGCCATTAGCCAGATCCATAGCTCTCTCTGCCTCCCTTTAAGACACAGAGTGGACAAAACCAACACCACGATTCTTCCTTGAGGATTTATCCAAAGAACAAGTTTCAAATCCTTCCTGCTCTGATGAACATAGCTGTCAACCCTAATTTGGAGATTCCCTAGGGAAGATTAGAGACAAAAGGAGAGATCAGATCATCTCTCAGCCACCTCGGTCTGCTACCGGCAACACTGCCCGTAGGCAGAGCTCTCCTCCTGCTCGAACTGGAGGCAGAGTTCAAACCAAAAGCTGCTTCCTCCCACTGAACCAGCTTCTTGCCATCCACCTTCTCATTTTCTTACTTCTCTTTCTCTCACTCCATCAGTTGAGACACAGAGTTTCTCCTCTTTTAAGCATGGCTATCTGGTTCTTACCGTATATGAAAAAAAATCAATATATAGATTAGGCATCTCTCTTAAGTCATAAAATCTATTCATCATGTCCTGAAGGAAGCAATGGAGGGGCAGATTCCCTATCTAAACAGGAAATTCTTGGGCATAGCATGCATATAAACCACAAGTTGTAGTTGATCCCATTTGTGGTTTTCTGTATTTGTTGTATCATTATGTTTGTCTTTAGAGAGTATTGAGCTTTTATACTTAAACTCTCCTATTGAATCTCCTTTACTTTTATGAAGTTATTGTTGTTACCAATCCGTGGAAAAAAATGCAAAAGAGATGCCAACAAAAAAAAAGGGAGCAGCAAAATAATTACTGATAAGTGAAGGTTCATAAAGAAAGCAGCTAAAATCATGGCCTGAAAGATCATCCAGATAGCAGAGAGAGAGTAAATGTTTACAAGCAACATTCACAAATCACAATAGAAGCACCTACTTTATATGCCCAGAAAACTATAGCATTGTTGCAGTCGATGTACACATTCTTACATTACTTTGTATGTCAAAGAGTATATGTTCATAGTTACTTACCCACAATTATAAAGAACATTTCGAACCATGTTTGCACCACTCCTATGGTCAATTATGGGGAAAAAACACTCATTCATAACTGCTGCTGCTATAGCAACCTTAGAATTGCACTCAGCTCTTTGAGCAAGTCCAAGGGATGATGTCTCTGAATCTTTGTCGATTAGATGAACAAGCGTCCATGAAAACCCAGCATCCAAGTTATTCTTCACCCCAAGAAGCTTCTGCACACTGTCAAAGAGCTGCAGACAAGGCAACAATACAATAATTAAACTGTATTCCAGTTTTAGAGAGAGTAAAAACGAAAACAGAAGTCCATAAGAGTTTGACCATCATAAACCAAGGCTAACAGCCAAGTTAGATATTTATCAATAAGAATAAATTGGAAAAGATAATAATCATTTTGACCCTCATAATTGCAGATTCCTAATTCTTGAGGGGTATTTAAGTGTCTCACTAAATAAGCTAGAAACATGTAAACTTCAACAGATTATGCCAGTTCCAAATGCTATTGAACCAGCTATTGTCAAGATATTGTTCAACATAATTTTTAATTGAAGAAGCTTACGATTAATACTCCCATTTATTTAACTATTAAAATGTTGATGACAAATTAGAAAAATTGTACAATGTTGACAAACAGGAAACCCCCTTGAGCCCATCAATCGGGAAAAATGGTTTTAAGCCCGTTTTGAATCGATTTAAGTATTATTGTTACAATTTAAGATTGAAAGAATATGAATTGATACAAGTACGGTGGGCTGACCCAGCCCAAAAAATTGTTATAAGCAAATAGAAGATATGCAACAACACCACACGATAGTTATTGATTTTCCAGAGCAATGATGTCTGACTAATTTTTTTTATTACCTATTAATCGACTTGGTCAATTAGTTGCTTGAACACTGCCCTAGACTCTCAGGAACTAATGTTAGTCCTTGTCAGATTATCGCTAGTCGCACAAGGGTGCATGTTGCAATCCAACATTTTACAAAGTGTCAAATTGGCAAATCTCAAAACATGGGATTCAAGGATTTGTCAGTCTGTTAATAAATGTAAGTAAACATTTATTTACATAAATATAATATAAAAAAATAAGGCCAACAAGAAAACACACAAATCTCACTCTAAACAATCATATAAAAATCACATCAATGTCATACTTCTCTAGTAGCTACCCAAAAAAAAGAAAGAAAGAACAATTTTCATCAATTGTAAAACAAGGATTAAGTTAACATTATAAGAACCTGTGAAGAATCCATATGGTAATTATCAAAATTCCAGGTCTTCCAGAAGATAATTAATGCAGTTTCATGAATCACCTTGAGGATACAAGTAATCAGTTGAAGTTTCAAAAGTAGCCATACGTGCTACTAGTTTATCACATTTTGAATAGAGAAATAACAACCTGATTATGCCCAAAATATTATTTTCTTAAGCAACAGTGCTAAGAAGTAAATATAGCCATACAGGGCTCCCCTTTTCTAAGTATGCAAGATGGAACACCAAAATGTCAAATGTCATTCAATGATAAAAAACAACTGAATTGCCTCCATCAACTTGTGAAGACACTTAATGTTATTGCTCATAGAATTTGATCAGCAATTCTTAATGAGTATGATATACAATGGGTCATGCCCTTGAAAGTTGCGGATCTTTTTCATCAATGGCGCTTGAGAACCAAATATGTCCGCATGAGAATTCTTTGGAAGGTGGTGTTGTATGTGGTTTGTTAGAAAATTTGATTGGAAAGGAATCATCGTGTTTTCAAGAAAAAAAAGTAACTCGGTGGAGGATGTTGTTGCATCTATTATTTGGTCTGTTTCAGAGTGGGTGCATTCAAGAAAGGAGTTTACAGAGGTGGTTTTGGAGGATTTAAATAGATCTTGGGCAGCTCATTTTCAAGGTGGATGGATCTATAATCTAGTAAATAGTGTTTTGTGGGATTGTCCTCCTACGGGTTTTCTCAAATTAAACTTTGATGGAAGTTATGTTCAAGCTATTAGAAGAGGTGGAATTGGAGGTGTCATTAGAGACTGGAATGGCATTACTGTAATGAGTTTCTCTGGACCAGTGGATTCCTTGGATGTTAATGAATCTGAAATTAATGCTCTTTTGGTTGGTTGTCGCGAGTTACATAAGATGGAAGGTTCTAAAGTTATCATTGAAGGAGATTCTTTTTCTACATCCTTGGAGGCTGGCTGATGTGGTGGAAGAGGTGCAGGATATCTTGAGTTACTTGGGTGCTGTCTTTCATCATGTGCTTCGTGAGGCAGATGTTTCGGCAGATAAGCTCACTAAGGAAGGGGTGTTTTGCTCTTCTTTATCCTTTGATGTATAGTTTGTTTTGAGATTTTCCTGTTTTTTGTTCTTTGGGGTTTTCCCCTATTATTAATAAATTTTACTGTTTTCAAAAAAAAAACACTTGTGAAGACACTTAATTTCATATGGTCATCTGAGTAACATAATCTGTAGAAGATCACCATTATTTTATAGTTCTCATGTACCAAACATTTTCTTATAATTCAAGTATTTAGTCAAAACTTATTGTATTTGTGTAGATAAGCTCGTTACCATTATTGTATTTGTACATGAGATTCCATTATAAATACTTGGGAGCATTAACCCAATACAGCTTCCCCAAACCTCCTGTGTTCTACAAGTTGTTTCATGGTATCAGAGCACATGCTCTGTGTCTTAAATCCAAGTGAGGTTGGATTCTGTCTGTGACATTAGTGGCCTACTCATCCTCATTAGAGTCTTCTTCTCTTCCTATCTAAAGCCACTCTCCCAGAAAAACTCCCATCATACAAGATTGACTGCTGTCAACAAACCCAGCCATCTGCTACATATCTCTCTCTATTGTATCTCAGCTCTCCAGAAAACACTCTTGAGACCCTTCTTTTTACCATCTAACTTCAGTTCCCCAAAGAAATTATGGCATTCAAGCAAATCTCAGTCGACAGACGCGATTGAACCAATCAACTGTTACAAATTTTGGCAGTGTCTGCGGCCCACGTCAAATCTCAGATCAGGCTGAAATCTTGCTCCTGGTGGTCGCCAGCTACAGAGGAATCATCAGGACTTTGGACACCATTTGAGGGAGCTTTGGGGCCTTCATTTTAGCCGGTTTCTGTACCCGTCACTCATATCAACTGTTAAAACTTCCTGGATTTTCATCAAATTTGCTTCAAACTCAGAGGAGACTTGCGTCACTCGGATACGGAGCTAACCTGGAGGTTGATTGGAGTTCCCAGGCCGTCTGCTAGGTTTTCAGGGCAGTCTACCGGCAGACTGACTCAGACATTCGGGTCAGGATTTATCAAATTACAGTTCTAGATACTCATTTCTGAAGCATCTTTGGGTTAATTTGTTATTTGGATGTTCTCTCACTTGAACAAACTAACTTTCCATGGCTTCTGACCATGCCCAAGCCCAAGTAATTTCTACTCGACTTGATGGGACAAACCATTGTTGTCAGTATCCTGCTATTCATATCCTAAATCTTACCATTCGTGTCAAGTCCTAACGAAAACAAATTGTATCTATGCAATGAATCCATTTACAGGTGAATCTTAGGATTTAGGGGTAAATATTTATTTATTTTTTAAAGATGACTCTATTAGAATAGAAAGGGCATTTACAGTATAAGAGATCTATACTGAAAACCAAACCAAGCCTTTTCCCACTAGGTGGGGTCGGCTATAAGAGATCTATACTGAGATAAAAAAAATTAAAAAAAAAAAAAAAAAAACCAAAAAAGAAACAGGGCAATGAATCATCCCTATGAACAGGCTGAAAGCCCCAAAAAATTCAGGCGTTAACCTAAAGCAAAACACATATTAACAGTCCACCACATAAACAGAGAAGATTTGGAAACCCCCTCTTTGGCCAGACGATCTGATTCTGAATTGGTGAAGCAGAGCAGGGAAGGAGGAGGATAGCCAACGGGCTATTCTCCAAGCCAAAGGCTTAAATGGGATGTCTAGGTCTCACACCCATACAAGGGAAACCCACGATTGAGAGAAAACTCAAACTTTTCATTCAAATTCAATGTAATGTATCCCAAGAGAAGGGATGCATCCTTTATATAATAAAGTCTAAGCATTAACTTAGCAATCAAGCCACATAAAATTAGAAACTCCCTAATTCTGCTAAATCATATCAATTATAAGAAATCTACTAAACCTAGGGAAATCTTCATAAAACTGGAAACTGCCGTTTGAAGATAATCTTGGGGCTCATTGTTGGATCTTGTGGGTCTTGGGCTTTCTTGTATAGATTTTCAAACAGGGCCCGTTAGTCTGGCCTACATCAATTGGCACTACGCTTGATGTGGTGGAAAGAGATGTTCAAAATCTTAGAAATCTCTACAATCTCTTCTATAGTATCTGCAAGGTACCATGGAGGATTTGATTCTAGAGAAGCCCACTTAATCGCACATAACGAGTCTCCTTCAATAATTAGTAGCTGAGGATTGAATCGCAAAGCTTCACAAAGGCCAATATTTAGAGTTCGTGCTTTGGCTTTGTTGATTGAGCAGAGACCCACAGGACCCGAGTATGATAGCATAATATTAGCCTGATCATTACGGATTACACCCCCTACACCCGCAAATCCTGCATTGCCTAAAACGCTCCCATCAAAATTCAGTTTTAATGCACCTGAAGGAGGAGGAGTCCACTTATATAAGATGCAAAACTTGATAGGATGTGAGAATGCCACTTCCTTCCAATTTTGTATGATGGAGTTTGCAAAAATGCCCTTGAAAAGAGGTAAAGATGAAGCCCAATTAGGTGTAAATGTTGCGATTTAATACTCGTTTCATTGAATCTTATTTCAAGCGATTTGGCAAAGTGAGAATGAGAATAGACATAGCCATAAGTTTATATTAATGATATTTTTCTTTTTTCTTTCATTGTTTTTTTTTTAGCATTTTTTTTCAAAGGTTATTTATTAAAGAAACCTCTTTAAGAGTTTTTCCGATTTTGGGGAAGTTCTAGAGATGGATAATGAACGAGCATTTGATGGTATCCATTTAAAAAAGTTTCAATTTTTTTCTTCACAAAACACTTTTAAACCTCAGAAGATATCAAAACGTGTAAGAATTAAGATTGAGGATTTGGATTTTTTTATCTTTTAGTTTTGATTTTAAAGATAACATTAAAAAATATTGCAACTAGTTTATTTTCCCTAGTAACATTTATGTCATAAACATATTTAACTACTTACAAAAAATCATTTCTAATATATTAATACATGTCAATGATGTTTTTCACATAATTGTAGCATAGCCTTATTTGTCATTGTATTTATCTTGTCATGGATGGATTATGATTTATGAGTAACTACTTTCATAATCCTATGATTCACGATACAAGTCAATTCAACCCCATAAACGATTTGAGATATGAATGCGATTTTTAAAACAATGGGACAAACTATGCATATTGGGCCCATATCATGAAAGAAGGAAACCTTGGAAATATGTTTCCACCAAACTTGAAAAACCCCAAGATCCTACTATGGAAGAATGGAGGAAGATATTGGTAAAAATTAATCCTTGGCTTGCACACTCTGTTGATCCCACCATATGATTCCAACTCGCAAAACTTGCTTACCCAATGGTCCACCTCGGCGACCTGGTCACCCTCTGCATCATCCACGAACAGTTGCTCCAGATGCAGCTCTTTCCACTGCTACGGACACCTCTGCGGCTCTGCCTCCTCTAAATTCACTGCACAGATTCAGTCCATCATTGTTGAGCAGTTTCAGCAAATGATGCTATCTTCTTGCCCCAGTTCTCCAACTTCATCTTCAATAGCCTTCCCCGCTATTGCCCCTTTCTCTCCCGGAGGTAACCTAGTGGTCCTTGGATCTTTGACTCTAGTACCTCTAGTCTTATGATCTCTGATTCTTCACTAGTTACTCACCTTCATATCCCTATTTCATTTATATTGCTAATGGCTCTCGTTTAACTATTACTAAAATAGGCTCTATCACCATTGGTTTGCTTTCTATTTCCTTTATACTTTTCATTCCTAATCTATCTGTGAATCTTTTGTCTATAAGCCAACTTGCTCAAGATGGATATGTTATTACTTTTTCCTCCTCCGGATGTTCTGTGTAGGGTTCATCAACCGGGAGCCAGATTGGAGCAGGGTATAAATTAAGCGGCTTGTATTTTCTTGATATTCTTCACTTGCCCCGTCCATCCGCTTTTGTTTCTATTGCCATGGATAGCCTATGATGGGGACATCGTACTTCCTCTACACAAATTCAAGAAAGGGAAGAAAAAGGCCCAGAAGACACGCACACGTGCCTCCTTGTGGTTGGATAATCACTGTCAGGCATTAAATCGTGATTCCAACAAAGATCCATCATTGGATCCTAATTGTGGCGAAGATCCACCATTGGATTTCAATTCCGGTAAGGATCAACCATTGGATCTTAATTTTGATACAGATCAACAGTCAGATCTAGCCCGATTTGACACTTGATCGAGATGAATACCCCATGTGGCATAATCAAGAAGACCCCACCTTGGGATGTGCTACATGGAAGGGGCCATCGAAGAATCAAGAATTGAAGATCAAGTGGGGTCCATCCATGGGACCGATCCAAGTGGTCCTACGGTCCCATCTTAGTTCAATTAATTTTATTAGTTTGTTTTATTAATCTTATTTCAGTGGAATTGTAGGTAGGGTCCATTAGTTTTATTAGTAATGCTTTAATCTCAGCCTCTGATATGTTTTAATGGCTGATATCCAGTTTAGGGTTAGGTTTTCTTTATAAAAGCATTGTAGAGACCTCTTTCTTAATTAATGGTTAATGATAATGAATGACCGCATTTGGCTACTTCTCCCATGAAAGGATCTGGTGCAAGACCATAGGTGTGAGGCCCTACAGTGTGAGATCGCGAATCAGTTATCTTCTCCTTCCCTTTCTTTATTTCAAGTTATTGTTGGTTTTTGCTTTTCAAATCATCACTTTCGTATTTGAACAGCCATAAACACCTTGGCTGTACAACCCATCTCCATAAAATCCTAGATCCATCTTCAATTCCACATGCCCGACCACCAATAGTCCAAATCCCAATTGACCGAGTGCCACCAGCCTTCATTCGCAACAGCCGTGCACCATATACCATAAGCCCCAACTGTCGTACATCCCTTTTAGCAAATCCTAGTAGCTTAACACTTGTCAACCATATCCCACATGTCACATAACTCCAAAACCCATTACATAGCATCACTTCCATCAAACCCAACAGCAGACAGAACCATCACTGCTTTGCTCCCTTGTCCCCAAACCAACACCCAGCTCACTTCCAAGTGGCAGCACTCCACTTCAGCCCTTCACAGAACCATTCCAAGGCTTGTCCCAACCAGCAGAACACTATCCGGCTATGTCCAGCCTGGCAGAACCTAGATCCAGTCTTGTTCAAGGCTGGCCGAGCTGAACCCAGCCTAGGTCCAAACAGCCCAGCCTCAGCCTATTTTGGGCCCTTTTGAACACTTCCTATCAAATTTTTTTGCTGAATATCAGATCTGAGTGTTTATTGGATTGATTAGTGAAATTAACTGCAGGAGTTATCCATTACACAAATCTGAGTTTTCATGTTCCATATAGACACCTATCAATTTTATTGACGACCTATTAGAATCTGGTCCATTTGTCAAATCCACAAAGGGGACGATAAATCTACTTGGAATTGGTTGATCCCTAAGCTAGTGGAAGACTTTTCTTCCACTGCAACTCCCAATTCAGATTTGAGAGGTTCTCATTGTGAGATTGTGGCAAGACCTAGAGTACCTCTAATTCCCAAACTGCGTTTTTATATAAGAGGTGCAATCTGAGTTTTCAGTTTCATAATTTATTTGTAATTGCTAATTGTTTTTGGATCTCATAAAAGCCACTTAGCTTAGCCTCGCACTGTCTTGCATCAGCCTATCTTTATGTCATCTTTGGCATTCCAGATTAGGATATTTGTTTGTTAGTCGTTTATAACAATTAATTTTTTCTAGTATTTTGGGAAATGTAACTTTTGACAATATATCTGATTGTTTAAGTTGTCGTGTTTCTATTGTTTTGCCCTTCCATAGAAGTACTACTCATACTACACATGCTTTTCATTTGGTGCTCTCTAATATTTGGGGACCTGCCTTTCACGGTTTCACCCCACCAAAGGAGGCCCTTTTTATTTTGTTTTGCTTATTGATGATTATACACGATATACATGGGTGTATTTAATGAAACATAAAAATGAATAACTTAGCCAGTTTTTACTACCGGTTTCAACCTCAGATAAAGAAGTAGGGTTGCATTAGGTAGGTAGATAGCCCGCATAAAATTCTGTCACAACCCAAACATGAATTCTGAGTTGGGACAAGGCTTTAATGATGATAATGATGATGGTAAAACATGAATTATATGACATATGTTTCATTTACTCACATGATAGGAACTTAGTTTTCCACCAAAATTAAAACTTCCAGGCCTGACTCTTGTGGCAAGTTAGAACCTCTCTACCCGGTTCAGCAACTTTCTCTCTCATCCAGGAACCCTTCCTCAAGTCTCCTGTCCTTATACCCCTGAGCAAAACATGTAGCTAAATGCAAACATCATCATCTTTTGGAAACCGTTCGCACTCGATTTCATTCTTCTGAAGCCCCACTCTCCTTTTGGGGAGAAGCCCTTTTTAACCGCCGCCTACCTCATCAATCATTATTCATCCTCTATTTTGTATGGTCACACACCCTTTGAAGCCCTTTTCCATATTAAAAATAAAAAAATAAAAAATAAAAACACACTATTCTACCTTCCGTCCCGTAGGTTGTACCTTTTTTGTTCTTCTTCCACCAAGATAACGTTCCAAACTTTCTCCCAAATCCACCATTTGAGTCTTCCTTGGTTATGGGATTGAACATAAAGGGTTTCGTTGTTTCGATCCTAAAATCAATCGCCGTTGTATCTCCCGCCATGTCACAATCCTTGAGCACATTCTGGTTTATTCACTGCCAATGATTGACTTAATGAAGTTGTGATGCAAATGCATGAAGAGAGTCCCAGTGCGACCAACCCTGGCTTGTAACGGAAGGATCCAAAGGGATATGAGCAAAACTCAATTTGTGAACCCCTTGGGTCATAGCCAGTAGAGTATTAGCTTCCTGCTTTAGCTAAAACACTCTATATTTATCTCTTTTTGTTTAAGTTAGGACTCCTTTGATCATGTTTTTCTTTCATGTTAAGGGTTAAGATCGTATTAGTTTGGATCAGGGTTTTAAAACACGGACTCGGGACCCAACTCGGTCCAAACCGAGTCCGAGTCGGTCGAGCCCCCTGAAAAGCAAAAAAAAAAAAAGGGAAAACGTGATTTTCTCCTTTGTATTCCCTCCATCCATCCATGTATAATTGTATATAGTTTAACTTTCTTCATGCTTGTACGTTAAGTCGTTAACAATAGATTCTTTGGAATAGTCGTTGGATTCTTTGGAAGGCTAGATCTTTCAAAATGGATGGATTTGAGGATGGTAGTTGCTAGAAAAGAGCTTTGGAGGCTGTTTTCTCCAATCTCCAGCAAGTTGAAACAAATGAAATGGACTTTTTTAGGGTTTAAAAGGCTTTTTAAAAGGCCAATCCCGTCAGTGAGTCGACTCGGGAGAGTCCATTGAGACTCGCCCGAGTCCTTACGGACCTGTACCGAGTCCAATGGACTCAGATCGTTAGGGACCGAGTGCGAGTCGACTCGGACTCGGACAATTTTTAATACCATGGTTTGGATGAATGTTTATTCTAGGGTTTACTTCAGGGCTGTTCTAAGTAAACAATAATGACTAGTCAGCTGGGGTGCTTTTGGATTTATAAATTTCCAGTTGCAATTTTCCATGTTAAACTTCTCTATTCATATTCTGTGTGAATACTTGGGATAAGGCCTTTCAATCCCTCTTACCTTCTTTGCTTTGTGCTTACACCTTTTTTATGTTTCCTTCTTGATGCTGCTGTATTGAAGCTGCTTCTTTCCTGCTGTATTGAAGCTGCTTCTTTCTTTCTTGTGCTAAGGTTAGAAGCAGCCTGCTGCCATTACTGTGATTTAACTGCAAAAGCCATAACAGGCTGGTACAGCCATACAGGTTCTGGACACTTTACCAAGTCAGTATGCTGATTTATAGTTTTCAGGTTAGTACAGCCTACAGCGGTTGAACTTCAACCAATTTGATTATTCATTAGTCACAAAATCAACCAGCACGCTTTGAGAGAGAGAGAGAGAGAGAGAGAAGTAGGTTATACAATGGCCAGAAGCTTGATCATGACAAACAATAATTTCAACAATAAAACATTAAAAGTAAAAGGTAAATAGATAATGAAAAACCATGGAATGAGCTGCAATACCTTTCTGCAGCTCTGCCCACAAAAGTTAGTGCCTGGACTATTGGAATCGACGGGTGCAGCATCCATTTCAGGAATACACAATTGGTGGTCTACAACATGCAAAGTTGCTAACATATATTCAGCCTTCATTGCAAAATGAACATATCGATGAAAGCAAAAACAAGTAATGAAACATGAAATATAGGCACACATTCTAAAATAACATAGAAAAAGGAGCAGCACGTACATTTTCTTTCACATTGACTACAAGAGAGTAAAGAGGTAACACCATCATCGTGACAGGTGCTACCACCAACACCGCCACAAAATCTACATGAACAGTTTGAACAGAGCCAATCACCCGGAGGAAGCATCTGCAACAAGAGATGAATGTTTCATGCACTGGATGAACCATTAAAGTAGAAAAAAAGAAAAAAAAGGATTGTCATAATGCCACATTCAAAGACAGGCCATACCAGAGGAAGATATTGATACTAACATGTAAGCAAGATCGATTGGAATTTAGTTTGTGGACTTCTGCATGAGACATTTAACCTATTTTGTTTATTTTCAGTTCTCCTATACGATGAAAGTTTGCAGAAACCTTACAATGAAATATTTTATGGCATGGTCTGAAATAATAAATCTGTTAGGACTTAGAATTTCAGGAATGATGAAACTAACAGTACAGTAATATTCAGTTTAAACATTTATCAAAGTGTGCTCATTATTCAGTATTGGTGTATTTTTCATGTCTGACATTGTGCACTGTGAATACATAAGCAACCTCCCTAAAGATTTGGTTGCCAAACGTGACCTAAATGATAAAAATGTCAGTGAGTTGCTGGCAAGGATTTATTAAAAGGTTAAATTTATCATGATACTTCTGAATGGAAAATTAAACTTAAATGAGACAATCTATAAATATTTCATTCATAAGTAATTGTTCATTTCTTGCATATGTGCAGGCTGTGCAGGCAGACGACCTTTTTCATCATAGTACTTTTCTTTATTCTATCTAAAATACTCCCCATTTACCCACCTATAAATCCCACATCATAAATAAGAAACTTTTTTGTTTTTTAAAAATGACAGATAAGAATTCATAAATTCACTCTCTCTGTTTCAGTTGTTATTGGTACCAATATAGCATAAACATCTACAAAGTTCTGCATACCTGCATATTTAGACAGCATTGATGAAAGGTTGAAGGACAACCATCACAACAGATCAAATCCCCACCATCACCACAAATGCCACAGGTATCATCATTCGGGTCATCAACGTTGATGTCTACGGAAAGAAACCAACTCTGTTCAGCTGCCTCTACTTTATCCCATGCATCTAATAGGCACTGCAAAAGAGAGTCCCCAGTGTGTACAAATATGTTTTCGAAAGGCTGACACAATTTGCTTCCCGCATGAATCTCGAACTTTGAAGCTGGAAGGATTTTACTACAACAACTGCAATGAATGCCATCCCTTGTAATCCATCCCTTTAACAGTGCCCGTTTGCGCTTTTCATTCATATACTCTACCTTTGTATTCTCAGATACGGTTCCCAAATCTATCAGCCAGGACAGAAGAGTTCGTTTCCCAGGGTAGGGAACAAAGTCATCAGCATCAGCATTCACTCCTTTGCCAGAACTGCGAGCCAACAGAGCAGATCCTCTTCGTTTTTTATTTTGCCTTCGTTGGAGCAAAGGGGCATCGCGCATAAAAGATGGCTTCTGGGCCCTGATTAGCTTTAGCTCTCCATTGACTGAGATTTGAGATGAATGGCCTTCTTCAGTAAACAACTCCCCATCACAGGATTTTGGGTTCCTGACAATGCTCTTCTTTTTTGAACCAACACAGCTGCTTTCAGTGATCAGTCCATTCCGTGACTTACCTTTCTGTGCAACACGAGAATTCAGTTTCATTTTCACATTCTTTTTCATTTTGCGAACTTTCTCTGCTTTCTTGCATCCTTTGTCTGACTTTGACTTCTTGTTGACTCTGTTTCGTTTTAGTATACTTAGAGCCTCCTCTGGTATCAAAGGAAGCATAGAATTTGTCCCCGAAAGCTTATGATTACTGTCACTGTATGTCCCAGATAGCTTCTGCTCTTTCAGATTTCCCAAGGAAGTGTCTTCACATTGTAATTCCTTTTGAAAAGCATAATATGCCTTAGTGATTGACCAATGTTCAGTTCCTGTGGGGGCAATGTATACAGCATCTTTATAATCTCTGCTCAGCCGTTGCCTATAATCAATTGTCCAACCAGCATTCAAAAGAATATTCTTATCTGGTCACATAATAACTGTTTCTCTCTTTTACGGCCATTTCTATTTTTTGTTTTACTCTGATTAGTCACTGGGAGAGCTTCCAATTCTGAACTCCTCCCTTGTTTGCTCTTTTCTTCTCCATCCTTTGAACTAAAGACATCCATGCTCCTTGTCTCCACAGGCAAGGTCATACTATCGTCCTCTTTTTTTGAACCATAGGCTTTATTTTTTCCAACTATGGAACCATTGCGCGGCTGCAAATGGTTCTTTGACGATTTAAAAGAGGAACTAGATTTTTCACGGAATCTACTTTTTTCATGAATTGAAGGACCTACCGCCACCTTATAGTTGGAACTATTTGCAGACCCAGATCCATTTCCTTTCTCCTTAGCTTTCCTTAGATTATATTTTTCTTCCAAGACACCCACCTTAGTCTTGTTATTGGATAGCAGCTTCAAAACACCATGTTTGCCCTGCACCCTAATAGCCTTTTCACAGGGAGCTCTAAACTTCTCTTTTGAAGCACCAACCAGACGTATGTTCTCGCCTTTATCCAACCTGAATTTCTTTTTAAAGAAACGTCCAGTTTCCTTGCTTCTGTCAACAATTGAGACACCGGTCATATGCATATTAGACGCCTTTTTCTTAGCAACCATGGTGCCTTCGCCACATTCTGTTTCACTTTCCTTCCACTGAGCAGTGGACCCCATGAGCTTGGGATCCAAAGGCCTGGGACCTTCACACTTGGTTTTTCCTCCTCTACTCTTACAATTTTCTATCGTTGTTTTTTTCTGAGCAACTTCATCGTCTTCTTGGAGATCAAAAGAGCCCGCCCTGTTTCTCTTTCTCTCGTTTCCAGCCCCTGCAATTCTATCGTCTTCAGCATTTTTCTGAGAAGAACAAGGATCTAGCAAATCAGAAGTTTCTTCCTTGCACATCGAGGATTCAGTCTTTAACCTTTTTCTGATGAATGCAGTGTCTTGCTTCCATGTAGAACAATCTGCCTTGCATCTCTTCCTCTCATTTACAGTCACCTTGCTCATTTTTCTATCGACCTCATCACCATCCTTGCAAATAGGGGGTGGTGGTTCTGAAGCACCAGTTTTTTTCCACTTTACACTTCAAAGACCCAGTATTTAACTTTTTATTATCAATTTCAGCACCCCCATTGCTTTTAGAATAACCCATCCTGCTTCTCCAAAGCTTTTCTATAACTCGCGTCCTAGGGGTTTCAGCCTCTTCACTTTCCTTCTTCCCATTTGCCGCGCTATCCTTCTTCGGATCCCCGCCTTCCATCCTATTCACATCAGCTCCATGCCCAACCTTCTGTGGAGGAGAAACCAAGTCCTCATCAGAATCCGTTCCGATCAATATCAACCGCGGTCTCCTCTTCTCCTTCTTCGCATCGACAACCTTCGCTTTCCCCACCAAACCACCACTTGCACCACTTCCTTTCCTCTTAGAGCTAATCCCACCATTAGAAACCTTATCCTCCTCCTCCCCCGCCTTCCCCGACCCACCTCCGCATTGCGCCTCCTCCTTCATCTCATGCAACAAAAAGAACCCCAACTCCAGAAACTCCGCCCAAATTCACCCCAACCCCAAAACGGATATATCCAAACGGAATCCCAAAAACCCTAATTCGACACTCATATGCATAGATAGATAGATCCAAAATCCACCTCTCAAACCCCCTCAATTGCAGAAATTCCTTGGATCTGAAATCCCCCACGAATCAAACAAACAACAACAGCGAAAAAAAATTTAAAAAAAAAAAAAACAGCGATGATAATCTAATGCTGTGAAGGAAAGGGATTACCGTCGAAAGATTCAAGATTTCAGCAGCTAAAGATGAGATTTTTTCGATTTGAGATGAAGAAGTCGCCCAATCTGCGAACGAAATTGCGCGCTTTGGGTGCAATCTCCTCCCATGCTCAAGATGAAAAATATATTAGAGAGAGAGAAAGAGATGGGCCTTTTTTTTATAAGGGAGCCGAGAGGTCTCAGGTCCTTATAAAGAAAGAGCTTGTTTTTTTCTCTTTTTCCCTCCAATGGCTTTTGTGAAATTGAGAGAACTTTTTCTACGTAGCTCTCATTAGTCCTACTAGTACTTTTGTAAGTTGTAACTCTCCTTCATGACATGTATATTGTATAAGTGCAAAAATGAGGATCTAACCTATACACAACACATGCCACTGGCACTCTTCACTTTGCAGTTTGGAAGTAGTAGTACATCATGATGTTGCAAACGTGGGGGAGATGTGTCAACAAGGAAAAATTGTGGGTCCATCAGGGCAACCAGTGGAGCCATGGTCCACTTGGGACTGGTGAAACAGTGGGGTGCATGGAAGGGGTTTGTAGTTGGGACAAGGGATGGGGATGGACCTTGGTTAGAGTAGAGTAAATTTGAATGTGTTTATTTTGCACATGACCCATTTATTAATTGAGTTGGGAATGCCAGCCCATATTGTAGGTTGGGGGTGGCAAAACAAGTGTCCGACCTTGTAGATCAGACCGTTTTTCACCTAAGTGCTCAGAGAGTGAAGAGGGAGCAGGGGCGCCGAAACATTAAATTTTAAAATAATTATAAGTTCAGAGCACCTGTATGATATAGTGTTTGTGAGTTTATAAACAATTAACTAATAAACACAAATATATCTTATTCTTATATTCAAGTATCAATAATGGATATAAAATTTAACTTTGCAATTTGATCACATTAAATAGACAATAATTAATAAGTTAGAAGAAGTTTCTTCATTTAAAAGATAAGTGTAAAGCTTGCAAAAAAAGAAAATACACAAAAAATCAAATATTCTGGATGGTTCGCTCCATATTCGGTCAAATCGTGCTCTGAAGATGGTTGAACCATGCTCCGATGACGGTTCCGCTTTGAGCGGGATCAATAAGCCAGAGGGGAGGTTCCGGTCACTCAGTTTTTTACCTGCAAAATAAATTGGTCGATCACGAGTCACATTTTTCTTACCTGAAAAAAAATGAATCAAGTTAGGATTGACCCGCGTGAACTGTTAATTTTAGTGTAGAGTTGAGATCCCAGAGAGGCAACGTGTTGCACACCATTGTGAATAGTAGGTGTGTCCAACATCTTTAGTACCTCATTGGAAGGATGGTGCACTTTTTTTCATGAAAGTGCAAATTCTACATGATTTGCAAGTTTGGAAAGCATGAGAAGGTTTCTGTAATGAATTAGTTCCCTTGTCATTGCTTTCATCAAAGTCACTTTTATATGGAAACGACCACAAAATGTTAATTGACCTCGGCGTGGTCCCACTTTTACTTACATAAAACTGCTATTTCATGTGTTCTTTCCCAATGCAGTGCTTTGAATTTGGACCGGCCAAAGCTTTAAAGGTGGTACTGGGCCAAACATTTGTGAATGAGTTGACCCATTTCGATTTTCAAACCAAGTAAACTGACTGCAATTAAGATGGTTTATATATGATCTTAACCTGGCCATTTACAAATAAATAGAGGTACAGCTGATGATTTACTAGTAAAAATGGAGTCTACTTCTTGATTAGTATTGCAAGAAAATATATAATAAAGGAATCTAATAAGTCTACTAGGCCACTTGGAATTAATTTTTCTTATAGACATTTCTCAATATTTTCCTTCTCTTTAGAGTTTCTCGATGGTCATGGTCTGCACAAGCCCGGCTCACTAGTCAACATGCTATGGCCCGACCCAGCCTAGCTTCACCCGTTAAGACGATTGAGTTTAGGGTTTTCTGCTTGTTTAGGGTTTTCTAGAAAGTAGAGGAAGAATTAATACTAGGAAACTTTCATGGAATGGGAAATAATGATGTTCATATAGAAACTAGAGGAATATTAATTAATAATGTAGGGGCAAGGTGGATTTGCAATTAATCATGGGGTTTCTAAAGAAATCCTCTCTAGACTTCAGCTTAACATTCTAGTTAGGTGTAACTAGCAAAACCCCGTGGATAATCACGAAATCACCAAATGCACAGATTGATATGAATTATTTTTAATAAATTTATTAATTAGTAAACTTGTGAGTCCTTTTTTTTATTACTAATTTGATCTTTATGTTTTTCTCCAAAGGTTATATTCTTTAGGTGAGGCATGAATTGATTAAGAAAGATCAAATGATCATAGACCTAATATATTTAAGTGGGACCAAGATGAATGGGGCCCATCATCTCTATTCGAACCGTTCATAAAATCATATGATGCGGGCTGAGACCAATTAATTGATTGATAAAGATCAAATGATCATGGACCTCTCAAATTGACCAAACCTAGCCTATTTAAGTGGGACCCCCAATATGAATGGGGTCCACCGTCTATATTCTAACTGTCCATAAAACCATATGATGCGGGCTGGGACCCATGAATTGCTTGATAAAGATCAAAGGATCAAATGATCATAGACCTCACAAATTGACCAAACATAACCTATTTAAGTGGAACACCCCAGATGAATGGGGTCCACCATCTCTATTCTAACCGTCCAAAAAACCATATTATGCGGGATGAGACCCATGAATTGATTTAAAAAGATCAAAAGATCAAATGATCGTACAACTAACAAATTGACCAAATATTTTTAAGTGGGACCCAGATGAATGGGGTCCACCATCTTTATTCTAACCGTCCATAAAATCAAATGATGCGGGCCGGGACCCATGAATTGATTGATAAAGATCAAATGATCAAATGATCATAGACCTCTCAAATTGACCAAACCTAACCTATTTAAGTGGGACCCCAAGATGAATGGAGTCCACCATCTATATTCTAACCATCCATGAAACAATATGATGCGGGATGGACCCATGAATTGCTTGATAAAAATCAAATGATCAAATGATCATAGATCTCACAAATTGACCAAACATAACCTATTTAAGTGGAACCCCCCAGATGAATGGGGTCCACCATCTCTATTCTAACCATCCATAAAACCATATTATGCGGGATGAGACCCATGAATTGATTTTAAAAGATCAAAGGATCAAATGATCGTAGACCTAAAATATTTACCAAATATTTTTAAGTGGGACCCAGATGAATGGGGTCCACCATCTTTATTAGAACCGTCCATAAAATCAAATGATGCGGGCCGGGACCCATTAATTGATTGATATAAATTAATTTTTTTGAATTTAAAGGTTTGGATTTGATCCACCCAAAAAAAATGAATGGGGTCCACCATCTCTATTCTAAACGTCCATAAAACCATATTATGCGGGATGGGACCCATAAATTGATTAAGAAAGATCAAATGATCGTATACCTAACAAATTGGCCAAATATATTTAAGTGGGACCCAGATAAATGGGGTCCACCATCTATATTCTATCAGTCCATAAAACCATATGATGCGGGCTGTGACCCATTAATTGATTGATAAAGATCAAATGATCATAGACCTCACAAATTGACCAAAACCTAACCTATTTAAGTGGGACCATGATGAATGGGGCCCACCATATCTATTCTAACCGTCCATAAAACCATATGATGCGGGATGGAACCCATAAATTACTTGATAAAGATCAAATGATTATAGACCTCACAAATTGACCAAACCTATTAAAGTGGGACTCAGACGAATGCGCTTCACCATCTATATTCTATTCGTCCATAAAACCATATGATGTAGGCTGGCAAATGATCAAATGATCGTAGAACTAACAAATTGATCAAATATGTTTAAGTGAGACCCAGATAATGGGGTCCACCATCTCTATTCTAACCGTCCATAAAATCATATGATGCGGGCCGGGACCCATGAATTGATTGATAAAGTTCAAATGATCATAGACCTCATAAAATGAACAAACCTAATTTATTTAAGTGGGACCCCAAAGATGAATAGAGTCCACCATCTATATTCTAACCGTTCATAAAACCATATGATGCGGGCCGGGACCCATGAATTGCTTGATAGAGGTCAAAGGATCAAATGATCATAGACCTCACAAATTGACCAAACCAAACCTATTTAAGTGGGACCCCCCCCAAATGAATGGGGTCCACCATCTCTATTCTAACCGTCCATAAAATCATATTATGCGGGATGAGACCCATGAATTGATTAAGAAAGATCAAATGATCAAATGATCATAGACCTAACAAATTGACCAAATATTTTTAAGTGGGATCCAGATGAATGGGGTCCACCATCTTTATTCTAACCGTCCATAAAATCAAATGATGCGGGCCGGGACCCATGAATTGATTGATATAAATTAAATTTTTTTAATTTAAAGGTTTGGATTTGATCCACAAAATCGTTGAAGATATTAGTAAGGTGGATGGATAAATATTAGGAAATGATGGAGATTTATAGGAAGATATTTCTATATGATTGGAAACGGAAGGGAGGAATGGAAGGGTTGGAAATGGAAGGGTGATACATCCCTTTGCTACCACGTGTCTTGGATCCCTTTGCTGCCACGTGTCCATCTCCAAGACATGCCAGGTGTCCTCCTCCAAGACTTTTCATGAAGTGTATACATCCCTTTAGTAATATAGATAGTGTGGGAGGGCAATTTTCCATGCATAATAATAAATGCAAAGAAGCAAGGCTCAAATAGAAAACAGCCCGGGCCAGTAGAACATGGCTCATGGGCGTGCCTATAGGCCATGCTTGGCCGTGGCCCTCCCAGCCCGGGCATCGTAAGACTAGGTTGTGGGCACGGCACGGCCAGATTTGCATCTCTAGTTGTAAGTCTTCCATTTCATCTCAAATTAGAGTTTTAAGTCCCCTTTTTCACCTTTGATTATGGATTACTTGTCAGCATATAACTTTTAAACTTAGGAATTCTCTATAGGCAAATAAGTTCTAAATTTTTTTATTTCACCCCTAAGATTCATCATGGCATACAAGGAATTTGCTGATTTTGACCAACTCAAATTCATCCCATTTTCAATTTTGACTAAATATCCAGATCCTCACCAGCCACTCTCCAATCATAAATTTGCTAGGAGCTAATTAGAATCAGGTTCCTTATTATTATTATTATTATTATTATTATTATTGCTAAGTGCTAGAACTTTTACCAATGTTGGAATTCACTGAGGGCATGTTTGTTTATATATAATATATAAGAATTAAATACATAAAAAATTATAATCAAATGAGCTCCACCGAAAGTTCAATAAATAGGTGAGGAGAGGACAAAGGCAAGAGGTGAATGATATAAAGTGGAAGATATCACTTTCATATAATTTGAAGGTGTTCATCCTCCCTTTGATTCATTTTTCAATAAAGGGCACATAATTTGATTGTCATTTTTTTAATATACTTTAATTTCTTCCTTTTAGAAAAATAAAAAACCCATCATCCCATCCCCCATATTCAATTATAGAAAACAAACAGGCCTAGTAATTCGAAGGACTCCTTACCAATCTTGAAATCTGCCCAATCAGATTTTCCCCATTGAGCCTATTAGTTATTAGATTTGATTACCAATCAAGTCTTTAGGACTATTACCATTTTTTTTTTTTTTTGTTATTGGAGGGTTCCCAACCCTTTGGGCTGGACTAATCCCTCCATGTACAAACGAAAACCAGATAAATTCTCATTTAGCCCCAGTGTGATAGTGCAGTTTCGAACTCACAATCTTTATACGCAAACCGTAGTCCTATACCAACCGAGTCACCCCTTACTAATCTTAAAATCCATTTGCTAACCTTACTAATCTTAAAATCCATTTGCTAAGGGCTTGTTTGGATGCACAAGAAAACACAAGAAAATAATATTTCATAGAATATAATCTTTTATTTTTTAAAGAAGAAAATCTTGCGCGTTTGGTAATACAAGAAAATTTTGAAAAAAATATTAATTTCTTTCAAAAAGCTCAATATTCCCTCCTACAGCTCCCCCCTGTAGAAAACTTTCTACAAGATAAAAATCTTTCAAAATAACAATTACAAAGTGGTAGAGTAAAGTAAAGATTTTAGTTCACAAAATCCATCATGATGTGTATGTTTACATATATGGTAAAGTAAAGTAAAAGTAAATTTCATAGGACTGTAAAGGTGAGGTAAAGTAAAGGTGGAATAAAGTACATAATGAAGTAAAGTGGGAAGAAATGGTAAAGTAGTTTCTTTTTTTTTTCTTTTACTTTACTTTATCACATTTTATCGTAGTTTTATATGGTAAATAAAAAGTGACTTGTTTACAGGTGTGGTAAAGTAAAATAAAGATTGATGTCATATTATGGTAAAATGTGAGGTAAAGTAAGGTCAGATAAAGTATGTGGTAAAGTAAAGCTGGAGAGAGAGTTATAATTTTTTTTTCTTTATTGACTTTACTTTACTATACTTTTACCATGGTTTTATGTGATTAAAGAAAAGTAACTTATGGTAAAAACATGAAAGCTAAACTTTACTTTACCACATTATTTTTTATCTAGACATGGTAAATTATATATAAATTAAAATATTTAGTAAAAAACTATTTTTAAAATGTAATTTACTTTAATCATAGCACCTTCCAAACAACTCAATTTAAAATCTGTAATATTCTTCAAAAATCGCCAAACAGTAAAAATATTATACTATTATAATGTTACATTATTCTATTCTATACTATTATATTCTTGCAATATTTAAATCTGTAAATATTTTATTCCGTAGACATCCAAACGGGCCCTAAGACTTGAATTTGAAATCATAAATTCTCCACTCGTCAACTCTTTTAAAATGCATTTTTCTATTAGTTGTCAGCACTGTGCACCCGAGTGATTTCAAGCGTGGGCCTACTGAGATTAAAGAGTGAAATTGGACCCATAATAGAAATTTTCTATGCGTAGTGATCTTGCTAGTTGCTGTCTCCTGTCTTCCCTTAATAGCAAAAATGACATATTAGTTTGATAAAAGTATACTATCGTAAGTTTGTTAGCCAAACAAATTCAAAGTCGATGTTAGTGGTCCAATAACCTTAACCTGACCAAATGTCTTGATGGGTTGAAGATTACTGGCTGGCATAAAATCACACGTCTTGAAATTTTTGGTGATATATGCTGATAATTCTATAAATGATAACAAAAACAATTCCATTTAGATAAAAAAAAGTACAAAATTATATGCTCATTTAAAATAAAAGTACACGAAGATTTGAATATTTTAAAAAAGTATAAAAAGTTTTTGATAATTTTTCGAATCAAGTGCTCTCCATAAGAAATTTATGAAAAATGAAAAAATAGTGAAATACCCTTCTTTTATGGAATATTTGTCTTTTCTTAACCTTTATTTTGATTTTGATGATCCCAGCCATTCAATGAAGCTGGTTTTTTTTTTTTTTTTTTGAAATTTTCTTTTTTATCTAACCATTTAATGAAGCTAATTTTTTTGTTATTTGGAATCCTGTTTTTATCCATGGTAGTTTAAGTGTGCCCATTAGGTCATTTGGGTAGGACTCAATCCTCTTAAGAACTTATTAATATAAAATTTTGAAAAATGACATAAGGGTGTTTTTGTCATTTTTCAAAAAAAAATTATGGCGATGACTTGATTGAAATAATTGTATAAATCTTTTATATTATTTTGAAATATTCAAATCTTCATGTACATTTTTTTAAATGAGTCAAAAGCAATTTATACCTTTTAAAAAAAAAATTTAATTTATGTGTAGACTCCATAACTTTAGATTGAATTGATGTGGCCCTAATGATGGGTTGACTTTGTTTGCACATAGCTTTAGTCCTCATTAATTAACTTTGCTGTCTATTTTGTTCAATCGTTACTTGTTATTAAAAGTAATGACTAATTTTGTTCACACGCAAGCAAGTCATATATTTCTCTGTCTCTCTTGTAGTCTCAACTTGTCCCTTTTATTGCACGTTGATTTCTTTTCTTTTTTATTTTATTTTAATTATCAAAACATGGCTTGTGCCCAACATGGGGCAAAAAAGAAAAATATATATATAATTTTTATTTTCAAGAAAATCATTATTAAGAATAAAATACAACCAAAATACATAAATGTATTATTTAACATTCTAAGGCAAGCACTTCATATCAAAATATGTTAAATAGTAAAAAAAAGTGCAATAAACTTACATAGCCATATTGAATAAAGGTTGGTGAGTCAAAACTAATGAGGCACAAAAGTACATTCCAACCCTTTATAGTCAGGTATAAGACACCATTTATTAGTAGGAAAGAATGTTTTTTTTATTTTGAAATATTAATTATAAGAAAATAAATATATTATTTAGTAAAACATGCAGGCGCTAGGTCAGATCCAAAACTAAACAAATTTACTTATAAAACTTAAACTGAAATACCAATGTCGTGTAGCTCTGGATATAAAAGAATTATATAAAAAACATAATAATAACGACGATCATTAAAAATCAATTAAATATAATAAAAAATAAGATTTTTAAAAGATCCTAATTAGTATGCATGGATGCATGAGTTTAAGTATATGATAAACCCAAGGAAAAAAAAAAAAAAACTCAATTCCTACCTAGTATAGAGTAGAAGAAACTCAATGGAGGAACAGATGGAAATAAACTTGCTTTATAACCCAATGTGGATTTGTGGCATAGTTGTCAATTCCGATTCGTTTCGGCCAAAATGACTGAAAATTTTCATTTCGGTCATTTAGTTGAAATGGAATTGGGTTCAAAACTTTTTCAGTTTGAATTTTGGTCCATTTCGGTCAATTCCGGTCTATTTCAGCCCATCTCGATCCATTTCGGTTGTCCATTATAATCTATTTAGGTTTGTAATATTGTATTTTGTATAGGCTTTTAGTTTACAAATATGATTTTCACCAACTTTTTTATTTTTGTTCTCAATATCCATGTCAAGAAACATACATAATTTAAATTTATTTCTTTTTTTATTTTTTTTATTTTTTACATAGATATATACTCTTTAATTTTAATTTTTTTTCAAAAAATTACTTTGAAAAGGTTCACCAAAATTCTGAAACATCAAAATATATCATCTTGGAAGACAAGCCTAAATGATGACAACAAATTTTTTTGACAACTATGATTTGTGGTAATGATATTGCAACTCCAACACAATAGGTGGCTATTATATTGGCATCCACTCTAGTCTAGTAATTTCCAATAAATTAGAGAAAAATGTGGACGCTATTGGTATATAAACTTAACCAACAATTAGAAAAAAGAAACAAATGGATTTTTAATTTGCTGATTACTATAATACAAAATAATAAAAATAATTGAACTAGCTAGATCTAGAAATTCAAGGAGACCTTTTAGAAATGGAAGTGCCAATGAGTTGGGCATCTCAAACATTTGGCCTTTTGAGTTTGCATCCATAATGGTTGGACTGTTGATTGTTTGAAATGGGACATACGTTAGGCATGGCTCACATTGGATAATGAGTGTAATTACGGTGAATTAAACGGCAGATGTATGTCTTTCTTTTTAAACACTTTTTGGATTGTGATCTAATTGTTGTATTTGAGTGTGATGTATTTATAGTATTATCTATTAATATAGCAGTGGATAGAAACATGTAAAGGTCTGGTAGATAAGGGTAATGAAAAAATAATAAACTAAAAAAGTAAGGGGATTGATAAATGTGCTTCCTTTTACATGTATTTTGATGGAGGCGCTCCATATCAAAATGCATGTAAAAGGGGAGCGTCTCCATCAAAAGATGGAGTGCATTTATCAATCCCCCAAAGTAAAAGGGACTTACAAAAAAAGATCCTGTTGGAATTTGAGATGCCTTGAGAAGTTTAATGAAGAATTGAAGAAATTAGTATCTCAAGTATCATCTTGTGTTGGAATTATTGTCAACACAATGTCACAAGTGTGGTGTTGATAGAGCTTCAAAGAGAAAACAGAGCTGAAACATAACAGTATAGGAAATCAGAATTTCATCTGTCAACCGGTATTTCTACCGGTAGAACAGGGGTAGAACAGGGGTAGAAGTGGCTGCCTTGAAAGTTCTACCGCAAGTACTACCGGTAGAAGTGGCTGCCTTGAAAGTTCTACCGCAAGTACTACCGGTAGAAATGGCTTAAATTCTAGCAGAAGCTTGGACATGAGAATTTCATCTGTTCTAACCGCAATTTCTACCGGTAGAACACACGGGAAACCTGAGTTGCGCAGAAATAGAAGTTTTGCACGAAAATTCAGGAAACTTAAGTATTTCGTTTGGGACTCTTTCTAAACGAATTCTAGCCTAATTTAAACACTCTTAAGGGTTACCATAACCTATATAAAGGCATGTTTAGGCTCGTTTTTAAGAAGACACACCAAGATAGAAAAGTAGAGAAGAAAAGAGAGAGTTTTGGAGAGAAGAGAGTACTGTTGCTGTGTGCTATCTTATTACATGTTTCTACAGCAAGTGTGGACGAGGATATGCTCTTGAAGATGGTGTTTCGTCCATAAGATAAGTGTCTCTCTGTTTATGCTTTAATTTCAATTTGTAAGGGATTGAGAGAGAGAGATTGTAGAGGGGAAGGGCTGTAGAAAAAGGTTTCTACTCTTGTTCTGTAGAACATCAAGTTGGTGCTTGGTGTCTGGGGTTTGGTGATCCTATCTGTTGGTGCAGATAAATTGTAAAGGGAGTCGGTGCTTCCTAGATAGTTGGTGCTATCTGAAACTAAAGGGAGTCGGTGCTTCCTAGATAGTTGGTGCTATCTGAAACTTAAGGGTTGGTGCTCTTTGTCGTTGGTGCGACTAAATAGATTCAGATCTGTTCCGGATTGGTGTTCGGACAGTCTTTGAACCGTGGACGTAGCCTTTTGGTGAACCACGTTAAATCTGGTGTCCTTGTGTGATTTGATTTGCTTTTGTTGTTAAATTGGACCTGTTTTTAAGCAATCATTGATTCACCCCCCCCCCCCTCTCAGTGATCGCGATATCTAACAATTGGTATCAGAGCGTAAGGTTCCCTTGAAAAGCTTAACACGCTAAGGGTGATCTCTTGTCAAATCACATGGCAACCAATACAGGGAATAAGAAAGCACCTTTGTTTGATGGTTCTAATTACTCCTTCTGGAAGATCAGAATGCAGGCTTTCATTAAGTCACTTGGCTATGATGTCTGGGAGACTGTCAGAGTCGGTTACAATATTGCCATTGTACCCAATGATGCTGCAACGAAGAAGTTAGCGGACAACGACTCTAAGGCGCAGAATGCACTCTTTAGTGGCCTTGTGGACAGCGAGCTGGTCAAAGTAATTGCATGCAAAACAGCCAAGGAAATATGGGACAAGTTGAAAAGCATTCATGAAGGAGATGAGAAGATCAAAGAAGCAAAATTGCAAACCCATCGCTCTCAATTTGAATCTCTTCGCATGGAGGAAAGCGAGAATGTTGACTCATATTTGCAACGAGTGAATGAAGTCACGAATGACATTCGTGGACTAGGGGAGGAGATTAAAGAACCAGTCATCGTCAAAAAGGTTCTAAGATCTCTTCTTCCCCGGTTTGATTCAAAAGTCTCAGCCATAGAAGAAGCCAAGGATCTGAATGAATTTTCCATAAATGAGTTGCATGGTTCACTCACTGCCTATGAGATGCGCATAGGTAAGATGTCTTCATCTGATAGAGAAGCGGCCTTCAAAGTTCAGAAAAAGGGAAAAGAGACTGCTGGTCATGATTCTGATACTGATGATGATGAGCTTGAGGCTCAATTTGTTAGAAAGCTGAAGAAAGGAAGCAATGGAAAGTACAAAGGGAAGCTACCTTTTAAATGCTTCAATTGTGGCGGTGTTGGTCACTTTGCTGCGAAGTGCCCGCTGAAAGAGAATAATGATGATGACTCTTATGTTGATAAGAGTAAGTGGAAGAAAAATTTCAGAAAGAGAGGCAAAGCAAAAGCTTCATCAGTCAATATAATGACAGCACGTCTGAAACTTCAGACGATGATGAATCAGCCGAGGCAACTGAAGCTCTCTTCATGGTTACCGTTGAAGAAGAGGAAGAGGAGGCTGAGGTCAATCTCGAAGAAGAACTCATTGCCGCACTTGAGGAGCTTAGCATGGAACGAAAAACAAGTAAGAAAAATCTGAAACTTCTTCATGAATCTGAAAGTTCAATTATTGCTTTGAAAACTCAAGTTGAAGAATATAAAAGAATGGTGGAAGTCCTTCAAAATCAAATAAGTATCAAAAAGGAAGAGGCTATGAAACTTGAAACTGAAATCGCTAGAGCAAAGGCTGAAAACTTGGAAAATAGCCGAAAACTCAAAGCACTCCAAGCAATTGAAGGGACAATGAAACTCAATGAAATTCTGAAAGTTCAAAAGCCCTTCCACAATAAATTTGGTATTGGATTTGAGACCGGAGAGTCCTCTAAAGCTGCACCTTCTTTGTTTATGAAACAAAGTGCCATACCTCTCAAGGCTACAAAGCATCAAATTCAGCCACCTAAGAAAGGAAGAATGTTCAGATTCTATGGTTATTGCTATCATTGTAATAGATATGGACATAAAAGAGCTGATTGCAAATTCTATGTTAGAAACAGCCCATTTGTGACTAGGAACCCTTTTTCAATCCTAAACAGCCACAGAATTGAGTGCTATATGTGTCATAATTATGGACACTTGGCTAGGGATTGTAGGTTGCCTATAGCTAACCAATTTCAGGTTGAAAAGAAACCCAAGTTAGTTAAGGCATGGAGGGCAAAGAAAAGGGAAGGTAATTCCAAAGAATCTCTCATTGTGCAAACGGCATTCAATGCACAAAAGAAGGCAGCACCATGGGTCCTTGATAGTGGTTGTTCAAGCCATATGACAGGTGATAAGGAAAAATTCATCAAATTACAGCACTATGAAGGCGGATCAGTGAAGTTTGGTAACAATGATGGTGCCAAAATCTGCGGAAAAGGTGTTGTTCAGCTAAAGGCAAACAAGATCAGATCAGACGAGGTCTTATATGTGTCTGGACTAAAACACAACTTGCTTAGTGTGAGCCAGATCTGTGACAAAGGCCACGAAGTTGTCTTCACTAAGAATGGTTTTGCTATCAAGAAGTGTAGCAACGGCAAAACAGTGGCTACTGGAGCTAGGACTGCTGGAAATCTCTATACATTGTCAGATGGAGCTGAAAAGACTTGCTTGATGAGTCGGACAGAGGAAAGTTGGTTGTGGCACAAACGCCTTGGGCATCTAAACTTTGATAACATGTCAAAGATTTGCAATTCAAAGGCTGTCAGAGGTATGTCTACAGTTGAAAAGCCTTCCAATCCCATTTGCGATTCTTGCCAAAAGGGAAAGCAAACGAGGGTAATATTCAAGTCAAAGGAGCATCATTCAAAGAAACCTCTTGAGCTAGTGCACACTGATCTCTGTGGACCGATGCGAACTCAAAGCACCAATGGAGATAAGTATTTTATGTTATGCATTGATGATTATACTCGTATGACATGGGTATTGTTTCTTAAGCATAAACATCAAGCACTTGATCGTTTTAAAGTGTTTAAAGCACAGGTTGAAAATATGCTTGGAAAACGTATTAAGATTTTAAGGTCTGATCGAGGCGGTGAATTCACATCTGAAGAGTTCACTAACTATTGTGAGCACCATGGCATTCAAAGACAATATTCAGCCCCTAGAACTCCACAGCAAAATGGAGTTGTGGAACGGAAAAATCGCACCGTGCAAGAGATGGCTCGCACAATGCTAACTGAGAGCAAGCTAGCTGACAAATACTGGAAGGAGGCAATCCATACGGCAGTATACATTCAGAATCGATGCTTGATAAGGCCACATGAAGACAAAACTCCTTATGAGCTATGGTTTGGGAGAAAAGCAACAGTCAAGCACTTCAGAGTCTTCAGTAGCAAGTGTTACATCAAGCGTCTTGAACAAAATCTGGGCAAGTTTGAAGAAAGAGCTGATGAAGGTATATTTCTGGGTTACTCCTCATCTAGTAAGGCTTACAGATGTCTTAACAAAAGGACCAGAAAAATCATAGAAAGTGCCGATGTTAGAATTGATGAAAACCGTGAATCAAAGAATGTAACTCATTATGACAGTCCAGTTTATGAGGACTCGAGTGAGATTGATGATGAAGTGGCTGAACCTAATGATTCTGAGAAATCAAAGGATGACTCAGAGGATGCTACACCTAAAAGAAAAGCACTTGGGTAGAGCAACACCCTAAGGATCAAATCATTGGAGATCCTGAGGTCGGTGTTAAAACAAGGCAAAGTGTAGTTAGCAATTACTCACTTGTGTCCACCATTGAACCCAAGACTGTGGCTGAAGCCAGTCTCGATGAAAGTTGGTTAAAAGCTATGCATGAGGAGTTGGAGCAAATTGAGAAGAACTCCACATGGGAACTAGTCTCTAGACCTACCGATAAGAATGTTATTGGTACTAAATGGGTCTTTCGGAATAAGCTGAATGAAGATGGTCAGGTCATACGAAACAAAGCAAGGTTGGTTTGTAAAGGCTATGCTCAAGTTGAAGGCATAGATTTTGAAGAGACCTTTTTGCACCGGTGGCTCGTCTGGAAGCCATTCGTATGTTTCTTGCATTGGCTGCATACAAAACCTTCAAGGTATTTCAGATGGATGTAAAGTCAGCCTTCTTGAATGGATTACTTGAAGAAGAGGTCTACATTGAGCAACCTGATGGTTTTCTCATTAGCAAAAATTCAGACCTAGTGTGCAAATTGAAAAAGGCTCTTTATGGGCTGAAACAAGCGCCAAGGGCGTGGTATGCAAGGCTGGACCTATATCTCTGCAAGATCGGTTTTGGAAAAAGATTGGTTGATAGCAATCTTTATGTCAAAACAGAGTTGAGCAAACAGCTGGTTGTTATTGTTTATGTCGATGACCTAATCTTTGGTGGCAATGATGAAGAAATGTGCAGGAATTTCGCTGAAGAGATGAAGAAAGAATTTGAGATGTCAATGCTTGGAGAACTAAAGTTCTTCCTTGGTTTACAAGTTCAGCAGCTGAAACATGGTATCTTCATATCACAGATGAAATACATCAAGGAAATGCTGAAGCGATTTAACATGGAAGACAGCAAGCCAGTGAGCACACCAATGACAACGAACACAAAGCTAAGCAAAGATGATAAGGGTTCGTCCGTTGATCACACCACTTATCGTTCTATGATAGGAAGCTTGCTTTATTTGACTGCTACAAGACCGGATCTTCTGCAAGCAGTATGTATGGTGGCTCGATTTCAAGCATCACCAACTGAGACGCACCTTACAGCAGTAAAAAGGATATTTCGATATCTAAAAGGTACCATGGAGCTTGGCATTTGGTATCCTAAAGGCAAATCCTTCACTCTTGTTGCATACTCTGACGCCGATTGGGCTGGATGTATAGATGATCGCAAGAGTACAAGCGGTGGTGCATTCTATCTCGGTGACAGGTTGGTGGCATGGCACAGTAAGAAACAAGATTCGGTATCCCTTTCTACAGCGGAAGCGGAATATATTGCAGCGGCAACTTGTTGTACACAAGTGTTATGGATGCGGCAAATGCTTTCTGATCTAGGAGTTCCGACAACGGATCCTACGCCGATCCTCTGTGACAACACAAGTGCAATTCACATCTCCAAGAATCCTGTTCAACATTCTAGAATGAAGCATGTAGCAATTCGCTATCACTTTCTCAAGGAAAAGGTTGCAGATGGTGAGGTCAAGTTGGAATATGTCCCAACTACTGAGCAAGTTGCTGATATCTTCACAAAACCTCTGCCAAAAGAAGTCTTCGAGTATCTCCGAAAAAAATTAGGAGTTACTCACTCTCCTAATCCTTAGGAGATGGGCTTGAAAGGGGGAGCAAAGTATTCTTTGAATATCCTATTCGCTCCTTCGTTGGTCCCTTTGGACTTGTTGTCAAAGGGGGAGAAAGACTTAAGCTAGGAGAAGTTATGCTAGAAGAAGTTATGCTATGATAACTTTGGGGAGATTGGTATCAAGAGTGTTAGAGATCTTGATTTTTTTTAAAGACAGGGGGAGACTATGGTTCTGAAGAAGCTTCATGAAGATCAACTAGTTTAATGTGTTCTAAGTGTTGAAGTTCCAAAAGTGTTGCCAACAATTCCAAAGGGGGAGATTGTTGGAATTTGAGATGCCTTGAGAAGTTTAATGAAGAATTGAAGAAATTAGTATCTCAAGTATCATCTTGTGTTGGAATTATTGTCAACACAATGTCACAAGTGTGGTGTTGATAGAGCTTCAAAGAGAAAACAGAGCTGAAACAGAACAGTATAGGAAATCAGAATTTCATCTGTCAACCGGTATTTCTACCGGTAGAACAGGGGTAGAACAGGGGTAGAAAATGGGTAGAAAAGGCTGACCCTGAGATTTCCATCTGTCAACCGCAAGTACTACCGGTAGAAGTGGCTGCCTTGAAAGTTCTACCGCAAGTACTACCGGTAGAAATGGCTTAAATTCTAGCAGAAGCTTGGACATGAGAATTTCATCTGTTCTACCGCAATTTCTACCGGTAGAACACACGGGAAACCTGAGTTGCGCAGAAATAGAAGTTTTGCACGAAAATTCAGGAAACTTAAGTATTTCGTTTGGGACTCTTTCTAAACGAATTCTAGCCTAATTTAAACACTCTTAAGGGTTACCATAACCTATATAAAGGCATGTTTAGGCTCGTTTTTAAGAAGACACACCAAGATAGAAAAGTAGAGAAGAAAAGAGAGAGTTTTGGAGAGAAGAGAGTACTGTTGCTGTGTGCTATCTTATTACATGTTTCTACAGCAAGTGTGGACGAGGATGTGCTCTTGAAGATGGTGTTTCGTCCATAAGATAAGTGTCTCTCTGTTTATGCTTTAATTTCAATTTGTAAGGGATTGAGAGAGAGAGATTGTAGAGGGGAAGGGCTGTAGAAAAAGGTTTCTACTCTTGTTCTGTAGAACATCAAGTTGGTGCTTGGTGTCTGGGGTTTGGTGATCCTATCTGTTGGTGCAGATAAATTGTAAAGGGAGTCGGTGCTTCCTAGATAGTTGGTGCTATCTGAAACTAAAGGGAGTCGGTGCTTCCTAGATAGTTGGTGCTATCTGAAACTTAAGGGTTGGTGCTCTTTGTCGTTGGTGCGACTAAATAGATTCAGATCTGTTCCGGATTGGTGTTCGGACAGTCTTTGAACCGTGGACGTAGTCTTTTGGTGAACCACGTTAAATCTGGTGTCCTTGTGTGATTTGATTTGCTTTTGTTGTTAAATTGGACCTGTTTTTAAGCAATCACTGATTCACCCCCCCCCCCCTCTCAGTGATCGCGATATCTAACAGATCCCACTAAAACAGTAACTATAATACGGACCCCAAATATATTTTTAATATCAGAGGAGGGCCCCCCGCCTAAATCTCCATTTTTTCCCATCTTTCCCTTAGTTTGTTGATGTCAATGAAACCCCCATTTCCAAAATCGATAGAAGAGTGAAAGAGGAAGGAAAAGAAATGAACAACAAGAAGAAGAAAACATGCTTGAGGTCATATTTCTTCAACCTGCCATCAAAACTCATGATTTTTCAAGTGCATTCACCGAATGTATACCTCTAATCATCTCCAACCCTAAACCATCTTCTCATCTATTCTCGTCGTCTTCATTTATCTTCATCTTTTCATCACCCGAACCCATGAACGCATCTTCCAATTTTATTATCTCGTTCATTCCCTCCGTTCATATTCTTCTTTTAATCAATCTAACCCACACCAGCTCTTTCCATCTTTTCATCTTCTTCACTCATCTCATCTTTTCATCTTATGAACCCAATGTATTTTTCTTGTTCTCTACCTTGTTTACTTTCATCTCCATATATTATCATTTCTTTTCCTTAGTTCACAATATAAGATAGAGTTTTCGTTGATGTAGAAAAAAAATTCGTTGATACCAACATAAAATTTGTTAGTATCGATGAATATGGACCAATGGACAACTTTTAGTTCGCAATGTAAGACAGGGTATTCATCGATATCAATATAAAATTAAATTTGGCGATATCAACGAATTTGCATTGATAGCCATTTTTTACTTCACACTGTAAAATACAGTATTTGTCTATAAGGACAAAAGATTCGTCGATATTAGCATAAAATTTGTTGATATCAGTGAATATGTACCGATAAGTTTTAGTTGTAGCAACTCATGTTCGTTTGGTCAAGTTAAACCATTTTGCATTAACAAAGTTCTTCTAAAGATTTATTGGGACATTCAAATATAGACTAAATTACCACTAATATTTACAATCTTCTTCATAAAAAACCTATGTTCAATTTTCATGCGAATTATCCATCCACGTCATTCACCCGATCTTTTCAACCCACACAAAAGGCAATAATTTTTCAATTTCCACATTTCAGAGAATCCTAGATTCCAAAACTTGTATGCTCATATGAAGAAAAAAGCAAGTCAGCAACACCAACTTAAAAAAAATCATCCTGCCTAACTCCATAATTTAACCTTACAAATTAACTCTTCATTCCATTATTCATTCATACAATCCATTGTGATCAGAAATATAAAATGCTCAAAGGGAGTCGCCAACACCACCATTTTCCAACATGCACCATGACTGCACCATTCCATTTTTATAAAACATTGTATTCAAATCCATAACACATTCTAAAATAATCTAGGATACTCAAGTGTCAATCCACTGATAGCATCTCTTTTATCAATGCAAGTAAATTTTTATTAAATAGGAAGGGATAGTACAATACCAAATCTCTAAAACAATAAATGGAAGGCAAATAAATAGTGTTCTTCTCAGTCACATTAAAAACATCAATTAAATTACAATGAAAATAAACTAGACTAAAAGAGACTCTAAGACCCACATCCAGTGTTACATGGTTTGTTTCTAGAATTGAAAATGACCTCCGGCAATGAAAAAAATAAGGGCTTAAAATTCATCTCATATCAAGATTTAAAAGTTACAATCTGCCAAATCATAAAAGCAAAATGTCAATACTAGATATCAATCTATCTAGAATTTCAGATTGAAGAATGCTCAAATCACAAATGCATGCAAGACTATGAAAACCAACCAGAAACTAAAAGAATATTATGCAGAATTGCATAACAACTCAACCCGATCTAGTTCTCAGAATACCCGACTTACCACACTTGCAATACAAAACTACAAAGTACCTCACTTTCCACACTAGTCATGTCTACGTGGTTGGTAACTTGGTTCCCATTAGTGTTCTTTCTTACCTTACTTTGACCCTTCATGGCCTTATCAATACTGTATAAAGTTTGCACCTTCATTTTTTCTATCACATGGATGATGGTCAACTTCAAAATAAAACTCAATTCCTTTTCCCCCATTTCAACTTAAGCCATTGAGGGGTCATTTGTCTACTCCAATTTACATATGTAAATGGAGAATATGCATAACATTTACGCATCAGTTATTTTTGTCTACACTTATTAATATATTTTGCGTATAAATCAGATGTGTAAATAGTGTGAGAGTTGGCTCACTTTCACACCAAGATTTGAACACTTATTGAGGTGGGGAATAAATAATACCAAAATGCATGGAATTTCAAAGAATAGCCAAACACGCATGGGGTTTCAAAGAATACCCATTGGAGATAGCATTTCTGTCAAAGAGGTTTGGGTTCGAACCCCCTCTAATGAAAAAAAAAAAAAGTTTAAGAGGCCTCAAAACCGGATGAAACCCACGAACAAAAACCCTACCCTCAAAAACCTTTCCATGCATCTCGTCTCCTAGCCCAGCGTCTTGTCTCTTTGTGTGGCTGCCTTGTGTCTCATCTCCCTTCGTGTAAAGGTAATCTCTCTCTCTCTCTCGCCTTGGTAAACCCAAAGTTCCAATCAAAAGTTCTTATTGGTTTTGGTTGGTCAGAGGATGAGAGATAATTAAATGGAAATTTGTCTTATTTATATGGATTCAATCCAATAAAAACTCTGTAAAATCTTTTTTTTTCTGATAGTTGCCTTCTTTCTTTTTCATGATTTGTTTTTCATTTAAATTTTAATAGTCAATGTTGATAGAGATTTCTCGTGTGGGTTTGATTAAATAAAATCTCAAAAAGGGCAGAGGGTTTTTGTTGAGGATTCAAGATATTTTTGAGGTTTTATTGGATGAGATAGAGTTTTGGTGAAATAAGGCTTGGGACGAAATACATGAGACTGTAATTTGTAGAGAAACTCAAGGTTGGCGTGGTGATTCACATAAACTTGGGGTTATGAAGCTGGTGTCGAGATATAACCGATGGAAGGTTAGATGGAAGGTTAGAGGTGTTGTTGGTGATTGCAGTAGGGTTTCAAGTGGGACGGTTCTGGGTCAGAACCATATTGGACCCGTTTCTAAATAACGGTTCCTGGTCCAGGTCCGATTTTGACTTGAAATATGTTTTGTTGGTTTCAAACACGGTTCCAATAGGAAAGTCTGGATCGGGTATTGGATCCGGATCCAACTAGTGACTAGAATCTAGTTCTAAAATCGATTTTGATTTCTCTTTTTTTTTTCCTCCTTAAAATAAGCTTATTATTCAACTTATAACAGTGCATTAAGTTTACTAACACCAATATTATATATAAAACTATTATAAAAAATTTAATTTTGAGGTATAGTTTACAATATCAAAGACAAATATAGGCCGGGACCTGGGTCCACGGGTCAGATCCTATAACCGAGCCCGTTTATCAATCGGAACCTAAATTGAGTTCCGGACCCGGACCTGTTTATGAATCGGAACCTAAAATAGGTTCCAAATCTGATTTTTTGCATGTCAGAACTTTCGAGTAATCGGAGAGTCAGATACTCGTTTGCAACTCTTATTGCAGGAAGATGGGCTGTGAAATCTTTTTCCTATCTCCACCGCCCAAATCGAACCCTCTCACATAGGAAAGTTGTTCAGAACTCAATCGAACCCTTTCAGTTCAGAGGGAAGATATTCAGAACTCAATTGAATCTCTCACTTCGGAAGGAAGTAGTTTCTTGAATCTACATTGCACATGATTCCGTTTGACATGTGGATGATCGTATTTGACATGTGAATTGGTCTCCATTTCAGCAATAGATCCATGCAAACGGATGTAAAAGCTTCCTCAATGACACCTATAATCTTACAATTCTTTTTAATGGCCATTAATAATAGTTAGGATGACCCATTAATTGCAGCTATCATGATCTTCCTAACATAAATGGACCAATGGTTTGGACTAATTCAGATTGAGTTTCATGTGTGCGCCCCATCCATTGGGCCTTCTACAAATGGACCCCCATATAAACCTTTAAAGGCAATCTTTTTCCTGGCTAGGCCCACATGGAAAACTCATGTTTTCATGAATTAATGGATGGGCATAGCCAAGTATATAAATTAAATGTATATTTTATACTGCATTATGCATTAAATAAGCCATGATGTTCTGTGATTTTTCATGGATTCAATGTTGTTCTTCTTAATTTTTGATATAATTTAAATAATATTGTGTTTTCTTGATTGTTTCTATGAATTTTATTCAATTGTTTGATTGATTGTGCATCAATAAAAGGGGGTTTCCAGACATGGACTCTCAATTCTAGGATAGTTTTCATCAATTCAATCCGTTATAAGTTCATCAAATTGAATTCTAATGATGCCAAAATATTCCAAACATACAAAGAATCTGAGAATTGTGGTGAATTGTTGTTGGCCATGACCTGTTGGGTTTGCAATCCCATGATGGCAAGAAGTGGGTTCAAGAATCCCATGATGACTTTGGTGTTTTAGCATCTGGGAGAGGAATTCATGATGAGGTAGTACATCATTTTGGTGGATCTAGCCTAGGGTATTGTGTTTTTTTAGTGGGTTAATTGAGACCACAATGGCCCATCCATCATAAGAAGCTAAGAATATTCTTCCAAACACTCTAAAATCTTAATAGAGTTTTTTTATAGAGCATGGAGGGCATCATTGTTTGATTTGATTGCTTCAAACTGTTTCCTTATATGTTAAAAATGATGGTTTCTATGTGTATTTATTTTAATATGTTAATCTAATGAACTATTTTGTTCGTCTGATCATGAATGAGAAAGAGTAACTAAATGGGCAATTACAAAATTATAAGTGTCAATCTATATAAAGCCATATCTTTTTCATAATAATTTTGTTATTTTTTAGAAATAGATAATGAAATAGTTGAAGACCATGTTTAGTCCATCCAAGTTGAGGCACCAACCAGAACCAAGTGTAGTGAAAGAGAAAAGAAGAATAATTCATGGATGGACCACTCTAGTGATTACTTGATAGAGATCGAGCAAAAAATGATGAAAAAGTTTGAAGATAACTATAATAATGATAAAATTAGAAAATCGCCTTAAAACATTAAAAACTTGTTAACAGCGTATCAAGACTTTGATTGGATTAAGTGGGTTTAGATGGGATGACAAGTAGAAAAAGATTACTGCAGAAGACCAAGTCTGAGATAACTATGTCAAGGTGAGTGGATTGCTAGTTTTTAGTTAAAATAATACTTCATCAATTTTTTAAGTTATAAAATATTTTCATTGTTTTGTCTCATTTGTATACTTCAGATGCATCCCGAATATAATAAGTATTGAGGAAAAAGTTGTGTTGTCTGCGAGAAGTAGGTCATTATATATGGAGATACTATAACGGATGGAATAGATGCGGTGTTGACAAACCAACATCCACCACATTCTATATCAGGTCCCCAAGTACCAATTGATAAAGTCGCAGTAGATTCATCTAGTAAAGATGAGATTGTTGAATGTTCCAAAGCCCCGCATAATAGAAAAGACACAAATGCAAGTTCTTGATGCAATGTACGAGGTGAAGCTAAAACTGATAGTGAACTTGTGCATGTAGTAAAGGAGATAACTGCCACACTTATCTATGTTGCTGAAAAGTTGAACCAATCAGGGCCACACAAGTAGATGTTGTCGTTGCTGTTCAAGAGTTAGAATTACAAAAATCTCTACATGGAAAGGCGCTTAGGATGTTAAGGGAATCACGAGGGCCGAGTCATTCCTGCATTTAATACCAAAGAAGATCAATATGATTGGATTTTGGAGGAATTAAGTGATTCAATCTAGGACCAAGTGTTACTCTATTTTGGATAATAATAATTTTATTGGATTTTGGACAGTATTTAATATTGTACTGTTATGTTGAATTCTCTAGTTGAAGACAATCGTTAATTTGGAAATGTCACTAATATAGTTTTGTTACATTTTGGCACTCTTATATATATTCTTATTATTATATTAGTATTATTTGACTTTTCTTAATTTCATATCCAATTGTTGCATGTGTTATTCTTTTAGATGGATAGTAGTAATTTATCATGAGGCAATAATGCTTCTATGAATGAGCTACTCACTTTTTTATGTGTGAATTGATTATGGAGCAATACAAAGAGGGTCAAAAGGAGGAGAGTTCACAATTCATCTTTATCTGGCCATGACTTCTCACAATACCTCATTCATGGTCATGAGCGTTTAACATATGATTTACTTCGTACGAGTACTGATGTCTGTCTCATAGTTAAGTGATTTATAGAAAAGAGAAGGGTTATTGCGTACAACTAACAATGTCATCGTAAAAGAATAAGTTGTCATCTTCCTAAATACGGTAGGCCACAATGAGCGTAATTGGGTCATGCAAATTTAGTTTCAACATTCAGGCTAAACAATTAGCAAGTACTTTAATGCTATTTTTGGCCGAGACTCCAACACCAGCACATATTGCTTCAAATCGAATATTCTACCTATTTTTCAAGGTAATTATGTAATCAGATTATCCCTTTTCATCATGATTATGTTAAAGTCCCTAAACCTGAGACACCAACACCAGCACATATTGCTTCAAATCGAATATTCTACTTATTTTTCAAGGTAATTAAGTAATAAGATCATCCCATTTTTTTCTTAATTCTTTATGACAATTTATTTAAATTGTTAATGATGGTACGTGATTGTATGGGTGTTATTGACGACACCTATGTTCCAGCATGGGTTTCAGTTAAAGATCATCAACGTTATAGTTGTGGAAAGGGATTCATTGACCAAAATGTGATGGCTGTTGTAGGTTTTGACATGCTCTTCCAGTTTGTATGTGCCCTGCTTTGAAGGCTCAGCCAATGATCAAAATGTTTTATTTGATGTTTAACAAAAAAGGATAATGTTTAACAAAACAGGAAAATATATAATTTGCAAGTTCCAGGAGGAAAATTGCAGTTCTATATTAGTTATATATATATTAAAATGTTAAAATAATATATACTAAACTTGTCATTTTAATTCTTAATGGGAAAGTACTTTCTCATTGATGCTGGTTATGTTCATAAGAGAGGTTTTATTGGACTCTATCGTGGAACCCGATATCATCTGAAGGAATACTGACCTCAAGCATTGGCTCCTAGGATGCCTAGTGAGCTCTTTAACCTCCGTCATTCAAAACTTCGAAATATTGTGGAAAGAACATTTAACATGTAGATGGAACGATTTCCCATTTTGACGCATACACCATGAAATTATCCTATAAAGACACAAGGAAAAATTATAAATGCTTGTGCTATAATACTTCATCACAATGCGAAATCCCACCAAATATGAGTACGTTGTGCCAACGTCACTGTCATGAAGTGATAAATATCAATCAAGAGGACAACGAAGATGACGCAGTTGACGACGAGCCCGACAACCAATATGCTTATCGCCTTAGAGATAAAGTAGGGTCAGATATGTGGAATGCATCAACAAATAGAATACTAGATCAACACAAATGATGCAGTGAAGTTGGTTAAATGCGTACTAGATGCAATAAATATTCTTTTCCGTGGGTGGATATACTATCATTTTTCAAAATGAAATCCAAAATAGATATTTTATGAAGATGGAATTCTTCTATTTTGAGATATTTATTTTGTAAAGGCAGAGTATCAAACATGTTGGATTGCATTTTTTTCAAGGTGATCATTGATAGAAATGTATATTTTTTTAAAAGTATATTTTATGTTGAAAGACATGTTCCTTTCGAAGGATCTAATATATAGATGAAAACTTTGATATAATATGGGCATTTTTCGTCTCTTGTTCATATCATTATAGTATAATCTGATTCAATGATTAAAAACTATAATTTACAAAATCATCTAATACATTTACACATGACATTGAAACAAACACGGTAAAATGAATCACATGTGTAAACGGTGTTATTAGACAAATGTTGTAAAAAGAAATGCATATGATTGTATTTACATGCTTAAAATTTGAATAATCATCATTTACATGCGTAAATTGTATTTACATATCCATGTGAAAAAGGCAAACAACTCCTAATGAGAAAAGGGCACTCACTATAGAATAAAAAAGTAAAAAAAAATAAAATCATTTAGGCATTCCAACAAGCACATGGAAGGCAACACACCTTCACTTTCCATCATCTCAGGGCCATCACCACCTTTTCCCTATTCTCTCGCAAACCACTAGTACAATCCCCTTTTCTCCTCTCCTTATTTAAAAATAAGTAAAAAATACATATTAAACAATATTAAAATAGATAGAGCGACTCATACATCAATGTTACAGCCAAATGATTGATGTGGAATCTTATAAATAAATCTACCAAATTGAATTTATAAAAATGAGGATGGAGAATAAATGACTCTTTTGACGAGTTTCAAGTTGAAATGGGTGCACATGTGGTGAAAATGAAAAATGGAAGGAGTGATAAAAACCGAGAGAGATGGTGAAAGGTTTGTAGCAAGTGAGTTGTATAAACCAGGAAAGACACAATGAATTTGTAGAGATCGGGTAAATGGGCTAAGTGGTGAAGATGGCGAAAACAAAGAGTGACCCCTTGTTATGTGATGGAGATGCGATCATTCTATGCAATGATGAAATGGGATGATGGTGAAGAGGATGAGAAATGATGGAATGAAATATATGGATGGAGAGAATTGGAAATGAAGATGATGGGAGATAGAGTTGGTAGATCTCGTTTAGATGGGAGGATAGAGATGATGATGTGGGATGTTTGAGTTGGCGGGGCTCAATTTTAAGATGAGATACGGGTTGGGTCCTGTGAAGATCTGTTTAAAGTTAAGGTCAATAATGAAGTGGGGCTTATGGAGATCGATTTTGGAGAAGGAGATCTGCTTTGGATGAAAGAAGACCGAACTCCTCCATGATTTTCTTCTTCTCGTATTTTTCTTTTTCGTTTTCTTTTGTCGATTTGAAGATTATGGGTTTCACTGGCATCGATGAATGAGGGAGCAAAAAGGGGAAAAAAAGAGGATTTGAGTAGGAGGTCCTCCTCTAATATAATAAAAGTTTGAGTGCTGCTACCTACACACCGCAAAAATCCCTTCACACACTGTAATTTAAAAAAAAAAACCTAAACTCCCCATCCTTCCCTCTCTCCCTCTCCCTGTTCCGGCAACCCCACCTGCCGCCGCCGTGTGCCGACCCATCTCCTTCTCCTTCCCTCTCTCTCTTCCTATCCCGACTTTCAGGTCTTTCTGCACCCACCCGCCCTCATCCCCATCCCCAGCCCTACCCCCACCATCCCTTTAGTGCCGCCGAAGCAGAGTGAGAAAAGGGGGGGGGAAGGGAGAGAGACAGAAGGGAAGAGAAGGAGGGAGAGAGGAAGACTGGGCTGGGGAAAAGGGAGAGTGATGAGGGCGGGGGAAGGGGGAAGGGCGGGGTTAGGGAGAAAGGGAGGGGGCGGGGGCAGCCAGCCACGGGCGGTGGGCAAGCGGGAAAGGGAGAAGTAGAGGGAGGAGGGATTTCGGGCGGGGGCCGGTGACGAGCGATGGGAGAGGGGGGAGAGGGAGAGAAAGGGGAAGATAGGGAGAGGGATGGCATTGCCGGAAAGGGGGAAATGGGGAAAGGGAGAAGGAGAGTGCAGGCAGGGGCTGCCGGTGGCGGGGGAGAGAGATAGGGAGAGGAAGAAGGAGAGGGGTCGGCGTCGGCGTCGGCGACGAGGGTGGCCGGAGCAGGGAGGGGAGGAAAGGGAGAGGGGTAGTTTAGGTTTTTTTTAATTGCAGTGTTAGGAGGGAATTTTTCAGTGTGAGGGTAGCCACTCTCTAAAAGTTTTGGGACCTCAATTATGGTTTCCATTTTTAAATGGATATTTTTTAAATCCCTCAAAAACTACTGTAAATGTCTCGTAGATAAGGATCTCATAGATATGGGTTATTAAAAAAAAAATGATGAACAATTAAAAAGTAGTAAAAAACAAAGCCAATTAAATAATAACGAAAGAGAAGATACAAAGTTAACAATGAAACCAGCCCCTAATCTCTCCTACTAAAGTTTACATAAAGATTGAGAATGACTTAATTTAGAAAAGTGGAAAAGCTTACCTGGTTCGTATACAGTGTATTTCTCTTGGAGATGTTCCAAAAAGAAGGTATGGGGGAGCCCAAAGGTTCATGCCCACATTGTTGCCAAAAGGTTTGATTGAAATATTAATGATGGGAACTTAAAAAGGCATGCGCTATAGTGAATGAAAGTGATCAAATTGTTATCGAATTCAAAATAGAGACAAAAAGAGAGGTAAAGATGTGTTAGTTGGAGAAAGGAGATAAATTAGGAGAATAAATTGACAATAGAAAGATAGAAAGAGAATTATGGGAAGAGGGAAAGGTATTTATCACACAAAATAAGAAAGTTGTTTGAGGAATTTCCTAATATTTAGGATCACATTATATGAAGGGGATTTAACGGGAAAAACTCTCTTAAACGGCTTATTAATTAATTTGGCCCCAATAAAAAAGATCAGACAGATTGGGCCGTAAATCCCCGTTTTCCTTTTTTTTTTGTCTTTTAGCGCTATTGTCGATATCGACGCTCTCGCCCGAACCTTCATTCGTTTATTCCTCTCTCTTGTTATCTCTTGCTTTCTGCAACTGATCTCAAATCACAATCTTTGATAAGGAGGAAGAAGGAAAGAGAAAGTCGGTGGGTGTGTGCAGATGAGATGCTCGGAGATGGAGGTGTGCGCAGGGGCTGTGAGGGCGGAGTGCAGCAGTGAAGGAGGGGGAAAAGAGAAAAGAAGAGGAGGAAAGAAAGAGCAAAAAAAAAGAAAGAGAGGGAGAAGGAAGAAAGAAAGGACGCATGCACTGGCGTGGAGTGCAATGGGTGGCAAAGGGCAATGCAGGGAGAAAGGAGAAGAAGAGGGGGAGAGGGGGAAGGAAGAAAGAAAGAAAGGAAAAATGAGGAGAGCCATCTCGGTGGGGTATGTAGGTGGGTGTGTGGTGGCCCGTCACGGTTCATCTCATCTTCACCATCCCAGGACGCAAACGGCAGACCTCTCCCTCATTCTCCATTGTCCTCTCCGGCCAGCTAACCCACCGCTCCTTCATCCTTTCCATCTCCTTGCTATCAACCTCCATCTCACCCTATCCGTAGCCCTCGCACACGCATCTCCCTTGGGAAGGTTTTTTAGGTAGTAGAAGAGAAATACAGTATAATCTTGTAAGAAATTTGGAGATGCTATGAGCCACAAATATGTGTTGGGGTAGTTGCCATGAAGGTGTTCGATGAAATGACGAAGAGAAAGGAGAATGAAATTTCATGCTCATTTCTCTTATTTTTCTCATGGGAAAGAAGTCTGCTGCTGTTGTGGGGTTTGTCATTCCTTGATTTTGCTCACTAGGAGATATTGGAGGAGAGGAATTAGAGAACATGGGTGGGGTTTTCATTCATTGATTTTTAAAATTTTCGAACAGATTTCATGTATATATTTTTTGAAATGTAAGGTCAAGACACAATGAACTTGTAATGTTGTGAATGGTTTCCCCCTATTTGAGATGTTTGAAATGTGTTTGAGATGTCCGAACTTTTGAGCTTTTGAAATGTCTGAGTGAAGGGCCGAAACCTTCCCCACCAAAACTCTCTACTATGACGTCCAATGATGAAATTGGTATTGGTTGAATATATCAGTGGAAGTTGCGAAATGAGTCGGATGAAACCTTCCCCACCAAAACTCTATATTAATGTTTCCCCCATTACTTTCATGTAGTACCCATCTTCATTAATATTTGTAGCGTTGTGTTGTATTAACAGACATCTCTTTCATATAGAGAGGATGAATTAGCCAGTATTTGTACCATGATATCCAGCAACGATTTAAATAAAGCACTGGACGAGGGAACTTGGTTGGACACCAATCTAATGTAGTATTACTATGAGATCATGAGAGCAGGATGTCTAATCGCTTTCATCATCGACCCAAGCATATGTGTAAGTCTGCGCTAAACTGTCCTATCTTTGATTCTAACAAACACCTCGATGAGTCATCTTTATTTGTTAACCATTTATATTGTGGTGATACTACTATTCGCAGAGTTGGTGGCAGGATGTATCTAATGCCAGTGTTGAAGCTGCCTTCGGTAAGCACGGCCACAGAGCCTGTGAAGCAAGGGAAGCACAGCCACGACATCTCTTATTCCATAGCAACATTGTCATTGAGTTACTCAAGAGAAGTTGGCAAGTGAATGCCAATAGGTTGAATCTTCCTAAGTTGTTGAACTTACCGGTTTGATGTAATTTTCTTAACTGGTTAGTAGAAGTTTTGGAAAGGTTTTTTGGGCAGTAGACGGAGAGGCCAAATATAGATACTTACTTTCTTTACTTCGTAATTGAAATTGTGGAACTTGTGGGCAGTGGTTGTGGAACTTCTGTGATTTTGGGCAGTTGGATTTATGTTGTGGAACTTCATGTGCCATTTTTTGAAATTGAATGGTTTGTTAATTTATAGTTGTTAATTGAATGTGTGAATGAAATGTATCAATATATTCAAAACAATGTTTAGTACAATGGAATGTAACGTTGTCTGGTTTGTTCAACATGACCAATAGTCGATATCAACTATTTAGCTAAAGCTTAAAAAATACAATCATAGTCGATATCGACTATTTAGTTGAAACCTAAAAAACACAGTCATAGTCGATATCGACTATTATCATAGTTGATATTGACTATTTAGCTGATAGCTGAAACATAAAAAACACAGTCATAGTGGATATAGACAATGTTATAACACCTCATAGTGGATATAGACTATGTTATAATACCCTATGAACGAAGACATGGTCTCTATTGACCCCCATTGAATTTCACTCGGAATAGGAACCTTATAGAGATCGTATCAATTCGTATTAAAGAAAGATAGGTTTAACCGACGCTGTTCAAATAGGCATAGGTCAACTAAATGGGATTCCCATAGCCTTTGGGGTTATGGATTTTTAGTTCATGGGGGGTAGTATGGGATCCGTAGTAGGCGGGAAAATCACCCGGTTGATCGAATATGCTGCTAATAGATCTCTACCTGTTATTATGGTGTGTGCTTCTGGAGGAGCACGAATGCAAGAAGGAAGTTTGAGTTTGACGCAAATGGCTAAAATAACTTACTAAGTGTATCTCTAGATGGGGTTAGCTAATCATTTACAATAATAAAAGTGAAAAAAATAAAGACATCAATAACGGGACAATACAAACAACCATTATATTATCATAGATAAGTTCTCAACAACATATAACCCTTCCAAAAAATATCTTCTACGTGGAGATTACATTGTCCGGACGGCTGCATCTTCTATCACATTAACAATTTAACACCAGCCAAAGAGGAGTTCATATTAACTCTTGCATCCCCCTTCCAAAAAATGCTTCAGTAGACTATACACTGTCTAGAACGACTGCATCTTCTATCACATTAACACCAACAAAAACGGAGTTCACATTGACTCTTGCATCACCCTTCTAAAAAATACTTCAGTAGACATTGCATACTGTCCCAGACGACTGCATCTTCTATCACATCAACACCAACCAAAAAGGAGTTCGCTTTAACTCTTGCATCCCCCTTCCAAAAAATATTTCCACCGATTCAACCAATACCAATTTCATCATTGGACGTCATAGTAGACAGTTTGGTGGGGAAGGTTTCGGCCCTTCATTCAGACATTTCAAAAGCTCAAAAGTTCGGACATCTCAAACACATTTCAAACATCTCAAATAGGGGGAAACCATTCACAACATTACAAGTTCATTGTGTCTTGACCTTACATTTCAAAAATATATACATGAAATATGTTTGAAAATTACAAAAATCAATTAATGAAAACCCCACCCATGGTCTCTAATTTCTCCTAGTGAGCAAAATCAAGGAATGACAAACCCCACAATAGGAGCAGACTTCTTTCCCATGAGAAAAATAAGAGAAATGAGCGTAAAATTTCATTATCCTTTCCAAGGGAGATGCGTGCGTGAGGGCTACAAATAGGGTGAGATGGAAAGGATGAAGGAGCGGTGGGTTGGCTGGTCGGATAGGACAAAGGAGAAGGAGGGGGAGGTCTGCCGTTTGCGTCTTGGGATGGTGAAGATGAGATGAAAGAGATGAGTCGTGATGGGCCACCGCACACCCACCTGCATACCCCATTGAGATGGCTCTCCTCCTTTTTCCTTTCTTTCTTTCTTCCTTCCCCCTCTCCCCTTCTTCTTCTCCTTTCTCCCTGCATTGCCCTTTACCACCCACTACACTCCACGCCAGTGCACACGTCCTTTTTTTCTTCCTTCTCCCTCTCTTTCCTTTTTTTTTTTTTTTGCCTCTTTCTTTCCTCATCTTCTTTTCTCTTTCCCCCCTCCTTCAATGCCGCACTTCGCCCTCACAGCCCCTGCGCACACCTCCATCTCCGTGCATCTCATATGCACACACCCACCAGCTTTCTCTTTCCTTCTTTCTCCTTATCAAAGATTATGATTTGAGATCAGTTGCAGAGAGCAAGAGAGAACAAGAGAGAGAGGAAGAGATGAATGAAGGTTCGGGCGAGAGCATCGATATTGACTATAGCGCTAAAAGATAAAAAAAAAGGGAAACGAGGATTTAGAGCCCAATCTGTCTGATCTTTTTTATTGGGGCCAAATGCAATAATGGGCTGTTTATGAGGGTTTTTGTCGTTAAATCCCCTTATATGAAACAAATAGAGTCTGGATCTTTGTGGGATGTTTAAATTTTTTAGTTCTTTTGATTTTGGGGAGAGAAGTATTAGGGCACGTGGATTGCTAGGGTGCTTCGAAATCGCCACTTGGCAACCCCACATTAAAAGTTGAACTATCATATTAAATATAGAATAATTTGACCATAGTGCAACGCCCTTTTATTTGAATCTATATCCCCCATTGTATGAATGTATGTATGTATACATTTTTTTTTAAGTACGGCCAGTCGCCCACATACACTCACTCAAGTTCACTCTTAGGCTCTCAGCTATATCTAGGGATTGATCCTTGATTTTTTTTTTTTTTTTTTTTTTGTAAAAGAAAGGTGCCTCGCTAATGTATTTGTAAGCCAACATTCAAGAAGTAAATGGACAAGGCCCAACTCATTAAATCCAAATCACCCAAATCTCTTGTATTAGAGGTTAAAATTGGCCCAGGGTTGATGATCAAACCCTAGGCCAAGGCATGAACTAGTTTTTGTATCCGGTTGATGATCAAACTTAGGCCTAGGATTCATTTGGGTCCATACCAATATATTGGTGTTCTCAATTGACATCGTGAATCAGTAATAAATCACACCATAACACCATCTATAATAATAATAACACAAGTCATTTCGAACGTAGATATCTTCCATATACTATGTCGGTCTTCCACAACTTCTCATGTTATATTCTAGGACCTCTCAAATGAGCTCTTATACTTCTATTCCGAGTCTACTAGCAAAACCCCGTGGATAACCACGAAACCACCAAATGCACAGACTGATATGAATTATTTTTAATAAATTTATTAATTAGTAAACTTGTGAGTCCTTTTTTTTTTTTGCTAATTTGATCTTTATGTTTTTTTCCAAATATTTTATTCTTTAGGTGAGGCATGAATTGATTAAGAAAGATCAAATGATCATAGACCTAACAAATTGACCTGATATATTTAAGTGGGACCAAGATGAATGGGGTCCATCATCTCTATTCTAACCGTTCATAAAATCATATGATGCGAGCTGGGACCCATTAATTGATTGATAAAGAACAAATGATCAAATGATCATAGACCTCTCAAATTGACCAAACCTAACCTATTTAAGTGGGACCCCCAAGATGAATAGGGTTCACCATCTATATTCAAACCGCCCATAAAACCATATTATGCGGGATGGGACCCATGAATTGATTAAGAAATATTAAATGATCAAATGATCGTAAACCTAACAAATTGACCTAATATATTTAAGTGGGACCCAGATGAATGGGGTCCACCATCTTTATTCTAACCATCCATAAAATCAAATGTTGCGGGACGGGACCCATTAATTGATTGATAAAGATCAAATGATGAAATGATCATAGACCTCTCAAATTGACCAAACCTAACCTATTTAAGTGGGACCCCCAAGATGAATGGGGTCCACCATCTATATTCTAACCGTCCATAAAACCATATGATGCGGGCTGGGACCCATGAATTGCTTGATAAAGATCAAATGATCAAATGATCATAGACCTCACAAATTGACCAAACCTAACCTATTTAAGTGGAACCCCCCAGATGAATGGGTCCACCATCTCTATTCTAACCGTCCATAAAACCATATTATGCGGGATGAGACCCATGAATTGATTAAGAAAGATCAAATGATCAAATGATCGCAGACCTAACAAATTGACCAAATATTTTTAAGCGGGACCCAGATGAATGGGGTCCACCATCTTTATTCTAACCGTCTATAAAATCAAATGATGTAGGCCGTGACCCATGAATTGATTGATAAAGATCAAATGATCAAATGATCATAGACCTCTCAAATTGACCAAACCTGACCTATTTAAGTAGGACCCCCAAGATGAATGGGGTCCACCATCTATATTCTAACCGCCCATGAAATAATCTGATGCGGGCTGGGACCCATGAATTGCTTAATAATGATCAAAGTATTAAATGATCATAGACCTCACAAATTGACCAAACCTAACCTATTTAAGTGGAACCCCCCAGATGAATGGGGTCCACCATCTTTATTCTAACCGTCCATAAAATCATATTATGCGGGATGGGACCCATGAATTGATTAAAAAAGATCAAAGGATCAAATAATCGTAGACCTAACAAATTGATCAAATATGTTTAAGTGAGACCCAGATGAATGGGGTCCACCATCTCTATTCTAACCGTCCATAAAATCATATGATGCGGGCCGGGACCCATGAATTGATTGATAAAGTTCAAATGATCATAGACCTCATAAATTGACCAAACCTAATTTATTTAAGTGGGACCCCAAAGATGAATGGGGTCCACCATCTATATTCTAACCGTTCATAAAACCATATGATGCGGGCTGGGACCCATGAATTGTTTGATAAAGGTCAAAGGATCAAATGATCATAAACCTCACAAATTGACCAAACCTAACCTATTTAAGTGAAACCCCCCAAATGAATGGGGTCCACCATCTCTATTTTAACCATCTCTATTCTAACCGTCCATAAAACCATATTATGCGGGATGGGACCCATGAATTATTAAGAAAGATCAAAGGATCAAATGATCATAGACCTAACAAATTGAACAAATATTTTTAAGTGGGACCCAAATGAATGGGGTCTACCATTTTTATTCTAATATTCCATAAAATCAAATGATGTGTGCCGGGACCCATGAATTGATTGATATAAATTTAGCACATCAAATGCTCTAACATGGAAGATTATTCTTGATGGAGAGATTTTTGGTATTTTGAGTGTGTAATAGATATAGAGATTTTAGGGATAAGGGCAACTCCGGAAATGACATTGCAAAAAATTTGAGGTTGCGCCACGTGTCTTTATGTGAGGAAGTATATACATCCCTTTAGTAATATAGATTGACCAGATGCATTTTGTTGGGTATTGAAGTTTGGCAGGGTATTCTAGACCATGGTTTAAAATATTGGCCAATACCAATACCAATATATTTCGCCATTTTGGCCAATACATATGATAACGAAAAGATAACGATATGTGTATTGGTCTCGGACTCGGTATTACAAAAAATGGCCAAAATATCGGCAGATACAACCAATATTTTCAAAATATCTCGTGTTGACCGATATTAAAATAAAAAAAAATCGAAAAGAAGAGGAGAGAAGTAAAACTCTATTCTTGACCTGTGTTCTCTTGCATCATTGCATGAAGGTTGCAGAAAAAAAAAAAAGGAAAAAAACAACTGAATAGAGCGTTTATCATTTATTATCACGTTAAGGCACACACGTAACATCATTTTTTTATAGAAAACAAAATTTTTCACGGGCATCCATATGCTGTAGTTCAGTTGGTTGAGGACATTGAGTCCTAAATCCCTTACATAAGGACCGAGCAACCCTAAGGTGTAGCTTAGTTGGCCTAGGACCACGCTTGCACTCGGAGGTTGTGGGTTAGAAACTACACTACACACTTGGACTACATGGGAGTTTACCCTGCTTTCCTCTGGGCTTAGAGGGATTGTGCCCTGCTTTCCTCTAGCCTGGAGGGATTGTTCAACTCAAAGGATTGGGAATCCTTCTATAGCAAAAAAAAAAAAAAAAAAAAAAAAAGGACCACACGTGACTCAAAAGAAAGTATCGGAAATTATTTATGCATCACCTTTTTGGTAGGAATGGTTAGCCGAAAAAAATTTAATAATTAACCAATAAAGGAAAAAAGATTTCCATGAGTCAAAAAACTATATATCAGGCTCGGCCCATGAGCAGCCCCAAGGCTATAAGACGCTTCGAAGCTGTGCGGCGACTGGTAAGTCCGAGCCAAGCGTTTCTTCCGCGCTCTCTCCAAAAAGGCGAAAACACTGCTCACCAATTCTTCCCTCCTCCTCCTCCTCCTTCTACCAATTCCTTCCCTTTCTGGTTGATGGATTCGAACCCGTGTTGTTGAAGGCAACGCAAAACCCGCTCTTTCTCTTTCTACATCGATCGATCGATGGATATCGAGCAGAAACAGGCAGAGCTGATCGCGCAGTTCGTCAGTCGAGCAGAGAATCTCAGAGGCGGATCTCTCGCCAATGTAATAGTTGAAGCCACATCTCATCCTTCTCTCTTCGCCTTCTCCGAGATTCTATCCGTTCCAAGCGTAGCTGAGGTCAGATTCTCATCAATGCTTTGTGGGGTTTTGCTTTTTTTTAAGAAACCCATATCGTATTTGTACTTGTTTGTGTGTTAGATTGTGGATTCTAAATCGTTTTCTATTGAGTTTATTGTTGTTCAAGTGTTTGGGATTCTTTGGTGGTGGAGAATGATTGATTATGTGGTGAGTTTTAGGTAAACCCTTGTTTTATGATTCCTATGTGCATGATATCTTGACCAAAGCAACAATATAGGGTTGTTTGGATATGGAGAAAAGTGGTGGATAAAACAAGAGAAAACTGTCTATGGTACAGATTTGAACCCTGGAAAGTTTTGTACACCTCTATGTTCTCCGACTGAGGGGTGAAAAAAAGAAAAAGGAATCCATGATCCCTGATTTTTCCTTTTTCTACCAATCTTTTATGCGTGCAACACTGCAACTATCTTTTATATTGATGTGTACAAAGCAGCAAGAAGAAAGGATAAGTGAAGGGTGTCATAGAAGGGGCTTTAACATAAAATTGGAAGGGAAAAAGGAGGATGACTTCCGCAGCGATCAATTGCTTCATTATTATTCTAAAAAACCTAGTGTGGCTAAAGCTTTACATGCATGCTTAGTTGTTTCTTAAAAGCAAGCTTGCCTCAGGTGTAAATCAAAATTTTTTTATTAGGAATCCTACACAAAATGAATAGAGAAATCGCTAGAAATTAGTTAAATTTGAAACTTTAATCCAAAGTGTCCCTGGGCATAATGCATTTTTTAATTGAAGTCCCTAGGAATATTTATGCTCTATTTTTTAATATTATGACCAACTGATTCCTTCCCTACCCTCCCCCCTTTTCCTCTCTGGATTGGTACACAGCTTTCACCTAAAGGCAAATGATAGCATCTATTCAATTTCTGTTTGTTTGAGCATCAACTTTCCTCATGATGATGTTCGGACTTTACAACTCCGGCTACTTCCGCCATTTAGTCCCAATCCTCAATTTCTTGGTTTCCTTTAATATAGGAAAACGAATGTTGAAAGTTCTCATGCCTTTCTTGATCTTATCGTCTTTGCCCCTCCTCAACTTCGTTTTTTTCTTCTTATTTGCCCCTCAACAATTTTTTCCCTCTCTAAAGAATAGAAGTTTCAAATTACATGAGGGCAGTTGAGTCATTTATTTTTATCCAAAAGACAACTCATTAAAGCTATCCAACTACCATTTCCGTTTGAATTATATGGTTGGTTTTAATTGTTTATCTTTCTTCTTTTTCCACTAATTTACTTCTCTGGAGTGAAGCCTGCAAATTACAATGCGACCCACTTAATAAAAATCTGAAGCGCTCAAATTAAAAGATTTTTCTCAAATTTTAATTAACACAATCTCATGCATTATAAAATGCTATATTTAATTATATTAATGTCATCAGTACATGCATTTATAAAGAGTTGATAAGTAAAAAGTAAATTACATCTGAATGATGTGAATATCAAACCATATTATGACATTTAAGAAAATTACTTAAATTTGATTCTTTTTTATAATTATGATATTGTGCTCACAAGTATATTTGTTAATTTTTTGCAATTTTTCAGTTTTTCTCTAGTCTTCTGGGCCCATTATTGAATGTTGTTGGATGTGGAGGGCGATACAAGCTCATCATTTTTATTAGCATTGGGGTCATTTTAATAACTAGTTTATGAGTTACATTGGACTAAATACATGATTTTAAATTTTTTATATTATGTTAACTAATTAATTTATATTAAAATGCTTTATCATTTTTATCAGCAACAAACTATCTTCTAATTATTTCTCAAATTCCTTCCCGAGAGAAATTTCTTGCCCCTCCTAAGAAGATCCTAGCTCCGCCACTGTGCCTACTCCACATGAAGCACCCTGTTTTATAGGATTATTTCTTTGCTTCATATCTTGCAACTTGCAAGCATTCTCAGGCCACACACCTGCCCACCCACTCACACCCACACACAAAATGTTAAATAAGAATCCTGTAATTTGAAATTCATGGTACAATTTGATGACTTGAGCACCTCTTTTTGAATCAGTTGATATTAGAGCGATTTGGATCCTTCCCTTGTAGTTAGATGCTACTGATCTGGATCATTATCATTATCATTGTCATCATCACTGGGACATACTAATCTGGATCATTTAAAACTTATTTGTTTACTTTAATAATCTCAGTTAATTTCCTTGGAGACTGTTATTGTTACCATTGGTTGACCATGTTATTGTTTACATGTTTGTGTTTTGTCACCCAAATGCAGCTTCAAGGGACAGAGTATTCTGTTTATCTTGATGTGCTTCGCTTGTTTGCTCATGGCACCTGGAGTGATTACAAGAGTAAGCATAGAGTGCTTTGTAGTTTTTCCATGGATTTATGTCTTATTGCTGCCTCATCTTATTTGGCAAAGTGTTTAATGGTTCACTGTTATTTATTTGAGTGTAATGAGCTTCTTTAGTCATCATCCATTTAGCTGTTACTTGAGAAGTTTACTTAGCTAAGCCAATTCTAGATGAGCAAGAGGCTATAATTGTGTTCCTGATCAAGTAGGAGCATTTTTTTTTATGTAAAGAAGGTATCAGATTCTGGATATCATGATCCCATTCCCTAGGTCCTGTTACACTGTTTGAAACGCACAGTATCAGAGTTGAGAAGGAAGTTTGGGAGTGCATGAAACCATAAATAGGGCTGATTGCTTTATCTCTTATGTGATGTTGTTGATGTCATAGTTTTTTAAGCTGCAGCATTTTTTAAATGATTAGTTTATTTACAACAACATGCTGATTATATCATAGTTTATGAAACCAAAGTCTGTTAGAACAATGCCAGACAAAGAAACAGGACAAGGAAAATGATTGGTTTATCTACCACAAGAGGATGATTATATCATACGTTATTAAACCAAAGTTTGACCAATTGGTGTCAGACCAAGAAACAGTATAAGGAAATGATAATTGCAAATTGTAATGCCCATTCTTTAAAAATGGGCTCTTATCCTAGTATGGTTAAACATTCCACCATCATGCAAGTCTTTTGGTGCAGAACAGAAACTGGAACTGTTTCCTTTTTTTTGCACTTCCAGATTTAGTATCCAATGCCATTTCAGCTATTATACCCAAAAAAAAAAAAAGGTCATTTCACCTATGATATCCTAAAGTATCATTGAATGGAAACACGAAAGAGAAAGGATCATAGCATGGCTGACTGAATGTTGCAACTGTTTACAACTGAAATACAAGAACAACAAATATTTTGGTGGAATAAACAATGTACATTATGTGTCTCTTGGTGTTCAATATAGTGCAGAAGACCAGAACCACATCCCATATAATTGTTTTTTCCTTTTTCCATTCTTGACAACCCTGAACTGATATCAATTTAATTTTAGATCATTGATCATTACATGGCATTAGTTTGTGGAAAGAAAGTGTTTGAGCCATCCAATTCTGTAGGACGAACCTAGATGTACACAAGATGTCTCATTCTACCAATCAGTCAAAGAACACTTAAAGCATTGAACCATTGAAGTCAAACGTGTAGCACCTACTCTAGGGGTTCAGGTGAGGCCTCATAATCGGAAGCATGCCAGGTGTGATCAAGGTGCTCCCAAACATGCCTTAGGGACTGCCAATATTATTATTATTTTTATTTTAAATGTGTATTTTATGTTTCTCCTTCACGGTTTATATGAAAGAAAAGAGAAGAGACGTCCTTGTCAAGGGAAAAAAAGAAGGAAAGGAGAGAGCCTCTCTCTCTTCCCCCCTCCTCGCCTTTGCAGTTGACTGTGATGGTTGATTGATTTATCTATTATATTTCTTCTTCATTCTGCTTCTACTCCCTCTTCTTTTTCTTTCCCTGTGCAATAGACCATTTGTTGCAGTTCACTGTAATAGCTTATCGTTAGCAGCAGCTAGCGACCTGTTACTGTCAACCAAACCGATTCTTGTCTTCTTTCTCCTGTCGAGTCTATTACGAAGGCATTGTTACATTTTTTTTTCTTATTCAGTTGCTTCTTCCTTCTTATTCCTTGTTCCGATTTGATCATTATCACCGTCTCCTCCTCCTCTTCTTTATTCTTCTTTACCTGTTTATTTTTTAACTTGGAGTATCTAACAAACACATGCACTACAGAATCATTCAGAATGCTCCAAAGCAATAAATAGTCATAAATCAATCAAAACAAATACTGATAAAAAAATCAACCCAAACAAAATGGAAAAAAAGCGCTCCTTACCCCACACATACTCCCCTCTTTCCCTTAAATGATTTTTGTTCTGATAGCTGCGGTGGCATATGTTTAGTATTTGTGGATAGAGTAAATTTTTTTTTTTTTTTCCTAATAGCCATGGTAGCATATGTTTAATATGCATGTCATGTGTAGAGAAATTTTTTAGATAATAAGTGTCCTTGTTATATAGCCTAGAAGTATGGGGCCTTGAATCTAGACTTTCACAAGCGAAATTAATTATCTTTCTGTTGCAGAGACATTTGTAAACGATCTGGTGAAAATCCTTTTGCATTAACAATTGGTAATATGGAATTAACTCACCATTTGAAAATAAAATAAAATGGAATTAACTCCTTACACAAGTATATTGCTTGCCTACAAAGTTGCCCTTGTTAATGTACATGCTTCAGTTGAGGTTTGTCAGCAGTAAAAAATGCATTATTGATGTAAAATTTTGTATGAACTTTAAGTTTCTCAATGCATTATCGGCCTCATACTCTGGGTTGGGAACACTATTTCTGATAATCCAAAAGTTTCAACATGATCAGGATCATGATCATCATCAAAGCACTATCGCAGGCAATCTTTTGTCGTCGATAACATCAAATCCATAAAGCATGAAGGAGAAATTGGAATCAAAACGTCCTTGCTGTAACTCCCCTAGAGTAATAATAAGGCTCACTATCGCATTTCAAATCTAACAGCTGGTCTCCTCTTTTGACAACTAATGACTAACACAAGTAAGTCTGATTAGCAGATCCAGAACATTTTGTAAAGAGATAATGTAAGCTTAAATTATCTACAAAATAAATAAAGAAGTGAAGTTATGGAACAGTTTCTGTTTGAATGGTTGGAAATTCATTTAGCTAATGTAAATTCCGGTGATTGGTAGTTCAGTTCTGTGCATTCACACTCTGCAAGATGGCCTATAATTACTATAAATTGTTTGGTCAATTGAATTTGCCTCTACAATGATGTGTTATATTTAATTCTCACCTCTAACTAGTAGTTTAAATTTAAGAAGCTACTGTGTGATTTATATATGTTTCAGTTTCCCCCTTCTTGCTATTTTGTGGCTCTCTTTCAAAGTATAAATATTTATAACCTGAAAACATCTGTCCTTTGTAGGTAATGCCGGGTCTCTTCCACCACTGCAACCTGATCAAGTGCTCAAGCTAAAACAACTTAGTGTTCTTACACTAGCTGAGACTGACAAGGTATTGTATTTGCTAGTTAATCCACCTTCTAAAATACTGTTATTTCCAGCAAACTTTATACAATAGTCAAGAATAAGACCAGTGCTTCCAGTTCCAAGTGTTACGGATACTCAATTTTTTATGAATTATTAAAATTTTAGTGGTAATTTTATCTGAATTATTCCTATGCGACTACATTTTACTATTCTTTGCATGTTTTGATGCTATTTTTTCATGATGATTGGAAAAATGAAGGTAAAACAATGGAATTCGCTACTTGTTGACATGAATATTTTACACCATACATGTTCACACTATTTTAAACAATGGAACTGTCCACCTACCTAGCACAGCTGGTAATGGACATTGAAGTGCTCCTAGGTGGGTTGGGAGTAAAGGGGGAGAGGGGTGCCAGCATGGGTTGCCTGTTGTAGACTCAAACCCTGTTCAGTACATATCAGCTCGTACTTTTTTTTTTTTGCTACGTTGGACTACTGGTCGTGAGTGATACTTTAAATTTTAAGACCCAGGAATCGATTCCTGGGCATGTGTGTGATACCTAGGTGTCAATTCTGCTCAACCATAAGTGCGTTGCTGTACATATCAGCTAGTTTTGCTCTTATAGATAAAGTGTAGTTTAGGTAGGTAGGATAAAAAAAATGGAATGGTTTTTTTTTTTTTTTTGCTACGTTGGACTATTGGTCGTGAGTGATACTTTAAACTTTAAGACCTAGGGATCGATCCCTGGGCATGTGTGTGATACCTAGGTGCCAATTCTGCTCAACCATAAGTGCGTTGCTGTACATATCAGCTAGTTTTGCTCTTATAGATAAAGTGTAGTTTAGGTAGGTAGGATAAAAAAAAAATGGAATGGTTTTTCCTGGTAATATCATGAAATTGAAAATATCTCAGAAAAATGGAATAAATAGGAAAAGTGTACAAAAATATTTTGAACAGCATTGCAATTTGTCTCGTATTTCTTTATTTATTATTTTGAATACTGTTTATTTATTTTTGTAATCATTTAAAAATTAAATTATTTTCCGTTGCATTTTCCTGTAATATCCCAAGAAAATCCCAAATTTAAAAAGGTACCACATTTTACCAAGACGTTAATTTCCCAAGAATGGTAGTTGTGACAATATCTATAGCCACTAAAATGCTGAATTCATGTTGTGCTACTTTTTATTTAGAGAAACTAGAAATATTGATTATAGGCAACACAATTTTGTCTGGCATCTTGCTAGTAATATGGACTATATAATACACTGACGTGAAAACTGGAACTAATTCTATTTCATTAATGCAGTTATCATTCAGAAAAAAAAATGTTAACTGCATATCTGTTATCGTTTTGGAATGATAATTGCATTAAAAAAAAAAATCATTAAATGCAGTTTTGACCAATTCTCACTATTGGGTTTAAGTTGTTCTATGTTTTTATTAATGTTAAAAATTTTAAATACCCAACTCCGAGGGGTAGTTCAGTTGGCCTAGGACCATGGTTTGGTCCCATAGGTTGAGGGTTCGAAACTGCGCTACCACACTGGGGCCATAGGGGATTTACCCGGCTCCCCCTGGGCCTGTAGGGTTTAGTCCAGCCCAAAGGGCTGGGACACCTTCTGTTATAAACAAAACACCTGTAAACTTTCCCCCCCTAACCATGAAACTCAATTCAAACGTACCTTGTCCAATTAGCTCAGCAGTGGTTTGGATTTCAAAACAAGACCAAGATAAACAAAAATACCATAGGAAAAGATTCCAAAAGTAGCTTTGCATGATTCCCACATTCATGGCTACCATATGGAAATTTTCTTTTTATGGAAACTATCCAGATCGACACGTGCAATTACATACTTTGAGTCCTTTATTGAGGTCAAGTTTCTCTTTTAGTGATGAGGCTGTTTTAGTATGTACTGGTGCCTTATAACCCTCTGCTTTCTTCTTTCTTATCAGGTGCTTCCTTATGATCAACTGATGCAACAACTTGATGTTTCAAACGTGCGTGAGCTTGAAGATTTCCTTATCAATGAGTGCATGTATGCTGTAAGTATTCTTCCATTTTACTTGAGCCAAGTGCCCAATGAAAGTAAGAGGGAAATGGAATGGCTTAAGCTTGCTACTGTCCATTGGTCCACTGTTGGGAATTTGGGGGTTGAACCGTTGAAGAGGTTTCCATGTATGAAATAACGTTTGCATGTCACTGGAAAACTTGTTCCTCTCAGAAATAGCTACTATCCTTCTTTAATTTTTGCTGTTTTAATTTAGATCTTCTGCACTAATATGAAAATAAGTTCCAGAAAGAGAAATTTCTTGCACCATTCTGCTCATTGGTTTCTTGTTGTGGCAACTGTGCCATGTACAGCTTAATTCTTCCTATGCTTCCTCCATTATTTTGACTTTTTTATTAATTAAAAAAGCCTTGTTCTTTGGAACATCTATCTATTGTTTGGTACTGCATGGTTCCACTCAGCAACTTTGCATCATTAGCTTACTTTCGTCCTCTTGTAGAATGATCTGCTCGTGCTGAAACCATATGGCATGTTGTTTTTGTGGATGTCATGAGGTTGGTCCTAGATCTGCCTTCACCTGGCCCATTCAATATTATGAAGGCCATATCTGTGATGTATTTGTTAGTATGGGGGAGAAATGGACCAGTCTTGTCTTAGAGGGATCTAATATACAGTTCCTAGCGAATAAAAGAGTTTGGATTTTTGAAGTCTTCAAATGCATGGCTCATCTAAAAGTTTATAGTCACAATTTTTTTTCTGCAAATATGTTGACAATCAGACACATCAAAAATAATATTTTAATAGGTTCCTACCATTTGGAAAAAATGCTCACTGTGGCTTCATGCAGGGTATAGTACGAGGGAAGCTGGATCAGTTGCGCAGATGCTTTGAGGTAAGAATTTAATCGTGGTCCTCATATATTTGCTCTTATAAAAATTATTTTGTGGGACTTGATGACTCCTTTAATCAATCTGCTTTCTACTTTTGTGTGAAATGCAGGTGCAGTTTGCTGCCGGGAGGGATTTGAGGCCTGAACAGATTGGCAGTATGTTACAGACACTTACAACCTGGTAATTTCTTGACTCAGTTTTTACACTGATGAAAACATGATCTAATGCTTACATATTTGTTTTCCGCTTTTGTTGCTGTTGGCCAGATTCAATTTTTTGGTGGTGCCTCACTACAGTTACACTTATTGTGGCCATAGCAGATTGTTTATGGGTTCCTGATAGCATGGTGTGCCGTGTTTAAAAATGCCTTAGCATTCAGTAGGAAGTGTCTCTATGACTCTACCAAGCATGTTGAACCTTTTCTTTTTTTATTGCAACAACTGCTGCTTCACTGACCAGCATTTTTGTCTTTGGAGGATGGCAGGGTCTGAACCCTGGTTCCTCTGTGATAGAGGATATGCCTTACCATTGTGTCGGCACTCGGCGGTGCTTCAGCACACATGGTGAGCCATCGGGACTCCTTTGCTTTTGAAAATGAACAAAAGGTGAACAACAGATAAAAAAAGAAAACAAAAAAACACTAATGAAATTTAAAAGTGGAAAAAAATGAGCTTCAAATTTTCATAGGTACTCTAGCTATTTTGTTTATCTCTCTTGCATGTTGAGTAGAATTGGTTAGTTCAACCATCAGCATGGAACAGCCACAAAACTTTGTTTTATTGCCTTTTGCATTGGTGACTGGGGATCAAAAAGTCCCAGCTGGCACCTTTTGGGGCACGCTTGTGCAGTGAGTGACATTTCCAAAGAAAAGAGAAGTTTTTTTGTGGATACATACAAATCCTATGTTTGGTGTGGAATCTCCCGCATATATGTTGTAGAAAAGCACTGGCCAAAATCCACACTTCAGGGGATTTTAAGGTTCCGAGGGAGTGGGGTCACACCACTGATTTTTATTTTTATTTTTCATTATCATCATCTTTATCATTAAAGCTTTGTTCCAACTATGTTAGGGTCAGCTACATGAATTCTGTTTCTCCATTCTAGTCTATCTTGGGCCAAATCCTCGGATAGATTACACCTCTTTAGATATGTCTTTGCTACTTCCATTCATTCTCTTCGGCCTACCTTTTGACGGGCCATCAAACTGCATATTAAATTTATTTTTTATCACCGACCGTTGTTGTCCTGCATTGGACATGTCCAAACTGTCTTAAACAAGTCTTTCATAATTTATTATTTGTTAATGTTTATCACTAAATGCTCCCGAATGCGCTCATTTCTGTTACTTTTTTCTTCCTAGTTTAATACACATCTATCTCAACATTCTCATCTTTGCTATACTCATTTTTGGCATGTGTTGTTTTCGTAATTGGCCAACATTCTTCTTTATAGGTCTTAGCTTCTCTAGTTGTTATCCTGTAAAATTTTCCCATTAACCTTGTTGGTATGTGCGGATCACAAAGCACTCCAGAAGCAAGTCTCCACTTTAACAATTCAGATCTTATCTATGTTTGACATCCTCCTTAATCTTTCCTTATTGATTATAGAGCTAAGGTATCATAAGGAATCTCTTTCTGTTATTTCTTGAACTTCAATTCTCACAGGAGTTTCATCTCTTTGTACATCCCCACATTTTTATAATCACTGTATTTTTGTTTCTGCGGATGCACTCTCTACATCTCTCCATCACTCTTATCAAACAAAAATTGTGGATTTCTTGAATTGTAGCACCCGCACCCAAAATGTCCAAGGAAAAAGTATGTTGTGCATTCGACGAGCCATAGAATCAATGGGTGTTTCCAAGCTAGGCCCTCTGAATTCATTGGTCTCTGAGGTCTGTTGATTTCATTGGCCTTGGCATCTCTAGATTCAAATGAACACTACAGTTTAGTAAGAACTGTCGACCTTAATCAGTTACTCTTCTATTAACCAATTGTGAGTGGTTGAAACTCTATTCTTTATTTTCACGCACGCGCGCGCGCGTGTGTGATACGGCACGGATACGGCAAGGACACGCCATAGACACGGCAGGGACACGGATTTTACATGTAAAAAGTGAAGTATCGGATACGATACGACACGATACGACACGATACGTTGCCCATTTTGAAGTATCCGTGCATCATAGTGTATATATATCTTTTTTCCTTGCTCCAGTAAATACTCACATGTTCACTGACACAAACTGCACAGGTCCATAACCAACACAGCAACAATAGGGTTTTGACCCCTGGTTGTTCCTATGGAAAAGGAGATGCCTTACCAAGTGAACCATCAGTGGATTGTCTATGGTCTTGAGTTTAAGTCACTATTATAAAGTAATTTCCATTAAAAAGAACTTATTCCCAATTTTTGTTTTGCATATGCCTATGCCTTCCTGTTTGTCCAAAAAATCTGGAGGTAAATATTGTTGCAGCTGTGTTTTGTTCCTATCAATTTGATCGAGATGATGATAATAAGCAGTTTCTAGAAACCATTGGTTTTGCAGATGCACCTAAGTGTCCAGTATCTATAACAGGTTACCATCTGCCACCATTTTTGTATGGTACCTTGAAATGGATGCATCACTAATTCAAGAACAGCTGTCTGCCCTACTCGTCCTTGCTATAATGCCGACAATCTATGATACCGGGATTTTGTACAAGCCCAGCATATCCATATCAGACCGATACAACACTTGTATTGGTACTTGATACTGCACCAATACTTCTATGGAACAAGTTTAACATATCCTACTTATAAAGTCCTTTATTTTATATAGTTCTTTTAACATTTTTACTTCTCACCATAAAAAAAATGCTAGAAAAGGATGAAAATCATGATAATTTCATTGATTCAAAAGTGATCTAAAGAAAAAGTTAGGGCACCCGTATCTATATCTGCATCCTAGATTTTCAAAGCGAGGAGTTGTATCTTCGATTCCCATATCAGTGTCCTTATCTGTATCCGTATCTGGGCATCATGGCTGGTAATGTTATTTTTGTTCTATGTCACTATGTGTAAAAAAGGATTTTTGCTCCATGTTCGCTACTATTTTTCTTTATGTATCTTCAAATTTTTTGCTTGCTTAGATATTCCTTTGGGAATCCGTGAGCAGTATGGGTTTGCAATCTGGTGGCAGTTGGATCCTGTTTCCTCTTATGGATGAAATGGTGCAGGTTGAATACGTCAGAGAATCTACTTCTATCAATACAAGAGAAGATCAAGTGGGCTGATACAATGGGTGAATTAGATAAGAAGCACAGAAAGGAAATTGAAGACAGGGTGGAAGATGTAAAGAAGACCCTCAAGGTCAGTTGAATGAATATTCTATTTATACATTTTTTTTTTATCAAATTCAGATTTTACTTATATTATTTTTAACTTTGTAAAGTCACTTTGGGTTGGATAGGAAAGTATTAAGAAGTTGTGATTTTCTGACACCTGAGTTAGTGGGCCTCACATCCAATGTCAGATTTGAACCTGTTACTTCTGAGTTTCTACCCACAAATAAACACGTATGGGAAAACTGTGAAGAGCCAATTTCCAAGAATTGTGTTTTGCGGATATCTGCAAATGTCATCCCAAATTCTGTTGCATCAGATGTGGGGTCCCAAAATCCAATTGCTGACCATTCGTAGTTTATAGTACACCATTAGTCTTTGATGTGCCTTCTAATGTTTAAAGGGGTCCCAAATTGTGAATCGTAATTGTATTATATATATTTCAAAAGGACAGAAAAAATCTATATAATATACAGAAGTTATAAGTTCAAAATATTAGCAAATCGTCTTCCTTTTCTTAATATTAAGTCGCAATGATGCATTTTGCAAGATATGACAAATAAACACCTTTTTTCCCTTTCAGTCACACTGGTCACACCTATCTGTATACAGTATATTCTTTTGATTTTTGATGTCAAACAAGTAAAGAATGTGATTTGTTGAACAAGGTTAGAAAAGCGCAAAGGCCAAGTAATAACGTGCATGTCATAGCAATTGTCTGGCCATCCAGATGTGCCCATTTGGCATTCAGTACAAGTGGAGCCTATAGGTTGGGATTCAGATTCTATATCATTGATCCAGTAGGCCACATCATGGATAAGGGTTTCCAAAAACTCCCCTTTTTTAAGAGAAAAATCTCTCAAGTTTTAAGATGAATAAACAATTGAAAAATTCATAGTTTTTCATAATTTGTATAATAAGCTAAGATAAAAACAAGTTTGGATTTACTATAAATTGCTAATAAGCTAAGAGAAAAAAAAAAGATTTGATTTATTATAAACTGCTAAAATTGTAATAAACTATACAACTGAAGTTCAAAGGTCCTTGTTTTCTTTTGGTCAACAGGTAACTTAGATTAACCAGAATATTACTGGTCAAAACAACAGGTAACTTAGATTAACCAGAATATTACTGGTTGTATTGTCCAACCAGTTGAACCTTTAGGTCTGCAAAAACATCACTCAGCCCTCAAAATACAGTTATTTAATTGCTTAATATGGCTTCAAAGAAACCTTATCATGGATTCTAATCAAGAAAATAAGCAAAAAAAGAGCAAAGAAAAATTTCTTGTTTATTGATCGTCTCCCATAGTATTTTGATGCCAATTCGCTTGTTCCCCTCTTTTCCCTCCAGTTATACCTGCATCCACACTCCACAGCACCCTGAAACAGTCCAAAACTCTGAACTTTACACAGGTATAGATTTAACCATCGATTATGATTTTCAGAAAGTGCTACTAGTTAAGAATTGAATCTCTTTACCTTCTCGTGCAACTTTTAGTAGTCATACAGTCTCTCTCCAAGAAGGAACTCAAAAATCTCAGCGAACCTTTCTCATTGTGCATCCAATGAAACTGATTCTTCTACGGAAAAAAAGTTTCCTATGGTTGGGGCTAATTCTGGATCAAATTAACTTTTAAAACATGTCCTTAAAATTGAAGTTTACCACAAGATTTGAAGCTGATAGATATTTGTACTATGTTTTTCCATGTAAAAGTTGAAGCGTTATGACCAGTAACCCCCATAATGTTGGTAATAACATAACAGTCATCTTTGTGGCCATAGAAACTGTCATTTAAACCCAACTGGCACAATCTATGCATCCTGAGTGCTGGATTCATCCGCATCTTCTGATGGTTGCTTTTTCTTTCATTTTGACTGGTCTCACGTGTGTATAGAAAAACACTGAAAGCATATATGTAGAAATAGGCAAACCTGCTTATTGGATATGGCATATGTCGGTCGATGTGTCTTACTTACTTGGTGGCAGAAGTACACTGTAAGCAGGCAGATGCGGAGTTACGAGGGCATGAAGAGGTCTACTCTGAACCTGGCGGAGTGATGGACTACGAAGAAGATCGGAGCCGTCCCAAAAGGTAACACCAATATATTCATGTATTGATATACAGCATATATGAGGCAAATGCATTCATTGTCTTATTATATGCTTTCTCATGCGCCTACCAAAGCAGTAGAGATAGGTGAAAGTTTTTCTTAGTACAGACATGCATTTAACTTAACATGCATTTGTTTGTGAGTACTACTGTAACTTGCACTGCATTAAATTATAGCCAGCATAAGTACTCTTGCAGTTGTCTATGTTCTTCCGGATAACTTGCGGTCTCACTTTAATCACCCACTAAGAATCACTGTGAGTTATATGTGAATTATTTTATCAGAATATATCCCGAGCTACTTAATTTTTGCTGCCGGTAACTTTGCCATGAAATATAGAATATCCTTTTGTTTTGAATGTTGAAATATAATAATATATGTGCACTCAACGCATGGTTCAAAATTGTGGTTGTGGTCGACCCCAAAAAATGATACGATGCGGTGTTGTGTTGTGGTTATACAACAGGTCAAAATAACCATATTAGCTTTGTGAGAATTTTCACTCAATCAGACTGCATGTCAGTGCAACCCCTTTGATAACCTTGTCATCTCACAATCCAGCATCCAGCCTAAATTTACACATATTGAACCTTCACTTGGATTGGATCTTTTAAAAAAAAATAAAAAAAATCTATGGTTAAGGTGCCATTAATTTGGCAGGGCTGATAATTTGGCTCCTTCTCGGCCATTAGAAGACCTTTCCATCTACCCTCCTCCCATTGATCGACATTCATCTAAGTGGGCCCCACAAGCTTCGCATATACAGTCTACATGTAGGATAACATTTTTCCCAAATTAACCATACTATGATTATAATCATTGCCGTATCAACACACTCTGCTTTCTATCCATTTAATGACTTTAGATTGACAATTGGCAAGATCCAATGCTAGGTCCAATTTCAGATTGACTACCATATTCTGCTAGAATTCTCCTAATATTTTAGTGATCAAACCACTGGAATTTTCCTAATAGACACCGAGCGCCTCTCTCTCTCTCTCTCTCTCCACACGCACATGTGCCCGTAATTTTTTCAAACTTTTAACTTTAATTTCACCCAAGTCGAACAAGTTCCTTCAACCCAGTGGGTCGGCAAGCCCGTAATTTTTTCAAGCTTTTAACTTTAATTTGCCCCAGTGGGTTGACCTAGCTCTGGGCAAAATTTGCCCCAGCCTGTTTATGCCGGACGTCGTAACCTAGTTATTGATGTAACCTAGTTGACGTAGGCAGTGTTCTTTTTGGGTTTCCTTGCAAAGCACTATCTTTTTGTGAGCCCCTCTTTGGTGAATACAGACCATGTAATTCAGCATGCTACCCCAAAATTTCACTCAAAGTCATTGTGAGGTTTAATATTGGAGATTTGCCTTTAATATAAATGGTTGAGCAGACATATCTTCTCGATATTCAACAGGGCTAGGCATCCTTAATCATGATGAGATCTTCCCACCCCATCCCCTTGTAGTTGGTGGCTGTCTAGGCGTCTGTGAACCAATCACCAATGACCAAGTGCGGGGATGGTGTTGGCTTGATTGGTGGGTTTGCATTAATTGCCAGCTGGCTCACACATTGTGGCCAAAATTTGTTTAGGAATATTTTTGGAGGCATCAACCATTTGTGGTGGATCCTTCAAGGGGACATGGTGTGGCTCTGATGGGATGCTGTGGTTCCTTCAAGGCATCCACTCATTAGAATCGTGCATGATATGCAATTTAATGAATCAAAACCTCTTTTGCTTTCACAAGGCACACTTTCTTGGTCCTGACTGTAACAACTTGCAGGAGGCGGCAACCACTATCTTGAAGACAAGATCACAGAGTTGGATGCATTTGGCGGGCTGCTTTCGCTATGCTGGGTTTTTGTTCACAGCATTCTGGCACCATATAATTTTATGCTATCAGTTAGTTCTCTCTTTTTCCGTTCTATACTTGTGCGGGGATAAGTGGCACGTTATAACTAAATATTTTGGATGACATTAGTAGAATCATTGTGACAAATTGCTGGTGATATGGATCATAAGAAAATTTAACACACATGATTCATTCCTGTCATAGTAGTTCAGTTCAGTATTGCCATTCATGTTTTTTTTTTTTTTTTTTGCCTTATCCGTTAACACGAAATAGTGGGGGGTGGGGGGCTTAATTTCCTTCTCAATCAATTGGCCATACAACGCAGGCTTGACTCTTCTGGAGCAGATAATAAATGGATGAGACGGGGCTTAAAAAATTTCCACGTGCTTTTCATTATATTCGCCTACTGTGGCACGGCCCAATCTAGTCCACCAAAGCTCTTGGGTAAAAGTATGGGAGGTGGCGAACCAGGGTAAATGTCAAACACAAGGTCTTTCCGCGAGTCCTTGGCCAATTGAGCTACCACTACCACTCAGTTGGTTAAGCTACCTAGTGTTTAGAATTAGCATTTGGTTGACAAGGATAAATTTAATCGAGAAGGTGTGTTTCATATTTTTATAAATGAGAAAAGAAAAGGAAGCAAAGAATAATATTGAGGGTGATGATATGAATGTCGTGGGGTCCAACAACATCTATTTATTTTTCATGTCAATTCTTTGAAAAATCACTATCTCATCTATCGCTATATTGGTTTCTTGGACTCCGATCCAACCCTCTTTAATCTAGAAGGTCAATTTGAAGATAGCGAAGC